>OZ024915.1:53921991-54222891 GCA_964017125.1 Flabesymbios commensalis
GGAATTACCCATATTTTCATCTTTCAAACGAGGGAAGCGAGTCTTGAGATATTGACGTTTATCTACGGATCCAACAGTGACAAAGACGTCACAATCATAACCGAGAGCCACAGCAATGGCCGCCTGTCCTACAGCACCACTTCCGGAATGAATCAGCACTTTTTTACCTGTAGTGAGACCACCTCTTACAACGAGGGCATAGTAGGCGGTGGCGTAGGCTATGGGTACAGTGGCTGCTTCTGCCATCGTCCATTCGCTTGGTACATCCCAGGTGTGTTGTGGATAAGCTTTAACGTGAGTTGCCAAAGCCTAGACAAAAAAATCAGTGATTAGATCAATATAATTAGAATATAAATACTCAAATACGATAGGTAGGTTAACAAACATTGAAAGATAGCAGCATAATTATCCATAATGCCATCCATAACTCAGTGACCCCACACTGTTGTATTCTCGTTTAATATTCTTTTATCATCGATTTAAATAGAACGATAACTCTTTGCAATCTGTTATGTTTGACTTGTTTGAAACATCTTCATCCCATTAAAATGTATAACAATATAAAACAACACAATAATTTGTTTGTCAAAGATTATTAATGTAGATATAGTATATGTATTATAATGCTACAACTAGTGAACAAAACCAGAACTATATTTCAAAACATGACACATTTATATAACTCACCATTGCAGGTACTATTCCCATAATCATTTTGTTAGCTGGATCTTCGCCAGAAAATTCCAGCCCTAGAATACATGGACCTTTTACCACACTGTCTGAAAATAGAATTTAAACAAATTATGTTAGATAGATTTTTCTCTTTTTATGTTTGTTTATAATAATCTGCTATCAGAATAAAACGTTTAGTTGGCGAATAAGTATATTCCATATTAGTGTTATATATCACATTAAAATATTATTTTACATATTTTGGTAACAATTCTTAAACAAAAGATATTACAGGCTTTGTATCTTAATGAATGAAATTAAAATTAATCATGATAAAGTAATTATTTATCAAAAACTACAAAAATAATTCTACATTAATGGAAATCAATGAATGTAATTCATAGCATACATAGTGTATAATGCAAAACAATAATGTTGACTTTTCTGATATTTGAAATGTCTCTTGAACTTCAAACTTTAAAAAACTGTGGCATTAACTCAACAGATACAGGTTTTCTGTTTCGTGTCACATTGATGTTCCCATACTTAGTGTTTTTATGATAATTTCGTGCTATCGACAAGAAGCAGTAACTGCCTACTTTTCAAGTGAGCAGCTATTACCTTTTGCTTTCGCCAATCAGAATCATAACCTGGTATTGCATCTACTGGTAATTTCCCTGTCGCCAGCATAACATCTCTAAAGTTGAGCGATGAGTAATGTACACGGTAGAGATTTCTGTCATCTACATCGTGATCTCTTTCGTATTGCAGAGGAGATTCCACCCAGAAGAGACTTGATAAATTGCCTTTGGACTGCAGGCTGACATGTGCGTATTCAGTCAACTTAACAGGACGCGATTTGTCTGTGGAAACCATATAGCAACATAATAGATAAACACAATCAACCAATTATATTTGTTTGAGTTCAATCACACTTTCTCTATTTCAAAAACGTTATATACAGGTAGGCCTGTGCAAAGGTAAAAGCAGCAGTGACCTAACTGGTTACTTTACAAGTAAGCAGTTACTGCTGTTTGTCTTTGAGCGAGAATACTTGCCTTGGTGTTTCAGGTGTTCAATTGGTGCATAAGTCAATAGAATTTTTGAATAATCAATTATTTGAGCTATCCCAGAAGCACCTTCAAGTTTTGATTTTATATATTGCACTTGGGTATATTGTCAAACTTTTTTCTGAAAATTAGGTGGAGATCACGGTATAAAGAAACAACCCAGGAACAGCCCATGTTAAATGAAGCGGTTTTAAGAGGTTTGACGCTGGATGTTGAATAAAATAATCATACCCATTTCGACTTAGAGCTTTTGCTACACTATCTGAACTATCACAAACTTCAGGGCCCGTATTATCGTACAAATTTCAATATATCGTAGGCATCTGCTGCGAGAACACGGGCCCATTTTAGTATCTAAAACAATAACTTTCAGCAAATACTTCAGTACGTTTCATGGATGACTAATCGTTGAAATTTCGTGAGGGGCGTCATCACGTGCAGAGATATAATCAAAATAAAATGACAATGACTTGTACTGAAGTGACCAATCTCGGCAATATAAAATAAGGGAAGGCAGCATAAATGTTGAAAATGTGAAAACCTACTTTATTGTTGGTTATTCGATACAGCTGAGTGCTTAACGGATCAAAAGTTCTCGCACTACAAATAATAATACTGATCCCACACAAAATATAGGCTTAATTAAGTATATGAAAACATATTGCAAACCACCACCCAACTATACGAATAGCTATGCGTAGAGCTTAATTATATAGAAAATCCTGAAATTAAAATGTCGTCTAGTACCCATATTTTTTCATATTTTTATCCTAATACGTAACAATTTGTTACGTATTAGGATAAAAATTAGGTTAATACATTAGGTTAATACATTTGTTGAAGATATATAAATAATTTCAAATATGTCTTATTCAAAAGGGATCCATTTGTTATTCCGAAAAACAAAACAATACATGAAATTTCCCATTATGAGCATTATACGCATATGACCAGCATAAATTGCACTTAAAATTATTTTTGTGAACAGTTATTAATATTAAAATTAGCATACTGTGGACATTTATGATCACATTTTTGGTTGTTGTTGATAAAACTCAACAGTATGCCTACTACTACTGATGAATAATTCACTTACAGCTAATATTATTATATATAGCATTTCTTTATAATTAACTGAGTTACTTCTTGTTATTCTAAATTCACATACCAATGGTATTGAACCTCAATGCACCATGTTCTCCGTCCTTCAGTAAATTCATCAAAAGCTTCTTCTTTTGAATTTCAGGAAGGGATATCTTTGTAGTCTTCGCATCACAAGATATGAGCCTGTATAATTTTTTTCAGTATTAATACAGTAGGATAATGTGACATTTTTTGAACAAATTGTTTTGATAAAAATGTTATCATTCATCAACATTTACCTGTAGGAGATTTCAATAATCGTGTATTTTGAAAATGTAGGTTAATTTTCTTTCAGTTACAGACGTACATTATAGAAGACAGTTCAGTTATGCTGATTATTAACCATGTTTCACTGATATATATATTTAATTATATAGAAATGTATTATAAAGCAAAATTACATTGTAACGATGGAATAATATTATATTTATATAGTCAGACTTGCAGTGTATGACTACCTTATACATGGCATATCTGGTTCTATCGTGATGGATTTGATGAATCCTTCCATTCCATGTATTTCTTGAGAGACGCTCTGTTGGATGAAAGTAGCAACAATCTTGAGAGAGATCCATAGCAATTATTCAAATTAACAACTTATTCTTAGTTTGTTAAACACGTCATAATGTATTATACGTTTACCAATCTCAGAACAAGCCACAAGGCAGTAGCTGCTTACTTGAAAAGTAAACAGTTAACTGCCTTTTGGCTTTGCACAGGAATGTAGGCCCATAAGCCTGGTTTTTTCTGTTTTTTTAGGTTTTAATACAGGATCACTACTTAAAAATATCAAGTATAACAAAAAAGTATTACCAGCCAAATATCATGATATTCTCTTTTCTCAATTGCTTCTTGAAGGGTAGTTACCCAGCTGTAATGTTTTGTATCATCAACAGGTATAACCACAGAGCTGTTTGGTGAAGTATTAGAGAGTTTTCTACAGAGAAAAAATGTGTTGAGTACACCATCAGATTTCACCGACACCAGTTCCAATTCAGTGTTTCTAATGACTGTTTCCCATTCTGCCTGGTTCATCATTAAGAGGTCGCCCTGTATTACTCCTAAAAGCCTCCAAATGGATGATAATGCTCGTATAATAGAATGATTTTGTGTTGGTACATATAGCCCCACAAATCCATCATCTCTCACTAATGCGGATAAACTTCTGAGACAAGTTTCCACATTCCTCTCATTGCATATTGTGTAGCCACTCAAAACCATATCCATTTTCTCACCAATGCTTAGAGGTAAATCATTCGTTTCAAAATTGTGAATTTTTATTTCGGGATACATGTCAGCAGTGACAGGTGATTGTGAATTCCTCGTAAGCAATGTCATATTTATGTCGATGTTTGTGCATTTGTTTGTTTCGAACAAAATCTTTCCGTACAGACTTGAAATGTCATTGTTTATGTACTCACACAGCTTTACGTTTAGAGTCGGTGTATTTTCAACAACTGTATCTAAACTGTGTCTAAAGCTAGGATGATCAGCCAAATTGGTGATTAAAATGTCTGAAACCACACTCATTTTAGCACCCAGAGGAGCAAAATTAATTCCATTGTTCAAAATGAGTAGCGTTTCTTCAAACAGAGCACTGACTGACTCATCAACTGCATTAAACGTAGCTGTATTATTGGTCTTAATTATTGTTTTCTTTTGAAAATGGTTCTGATTCAGAATTATATCCTTTTTCAAAACCTCTGATGCTAGTGTTTTACATTTCTCTGCATATAATAGTAGATTGTGGTTGTTTTTCTGTAAATCATATTGCATGTAGGGAACGAATACTTGTTCTTCCAGCTGAAGGTTTTCTTTCTGTGGAGCAGTACGGGGGACAGGTGTAAAATGACAATTTAGCATCTCTACACCACCAGCTTTAACCAAACTAATATTATTATCCACATAACACGTTTGAACTGAAAAATAAAAAAAATAACACGATTATTATCACAGCAACAGCCTGTCAAGGGTTTGGTCTGTTTTTACAAAATATCACTTTTGATAGAACCACGTACTTCTAAAAAAAAGTTTTATTGTAGTTGGGAATTACTCTGCATAATGTTCAAATTTCTACGTCACATTTTTTGTCGTTCGAAATGTCAGAAGGAAATACAAGGAATTTAAGGGTAGAATGCTGCTCTGGGAGAACATACTTATGAGTTTGAAACAATTTGGAAGTGGATAGATGGATGGAGTGATGAATCGATAGATAGATGGATGTCAATCAATCAATCAATCAATCAATCAATCAATCAATCAATCAATCAATCAATCAATCAATCAATCAATCAATCAATCAATCAATCAATCAATCAATCAATCAATCAATCAATCAATCAATCAATCAATCAATCAATCAGTCGGTCGGTCGGTTGGTCAGTCGGTTGGTCAGTCGGTCGGTCGGTCGATCGGTCGGTCGGTCGGTCGGTCGGTCGGTCGGTCGGTCGGTCGGTCGGTCGGTCGGTCGGTCGGTCGGTCGTTCGATCGATCGATCGATCGAATCAATCAATCAATCAATCAATCAATCGATCAATCGATCAATCAATCAATCAATCAATGATCTATAAAGCAATCAATTATTCATAAAGCAATCAATTATTCATAAATCGATGGATGAATGGAAGAATGAATAAATGAATGAATTAATGATTAGGATTTGATTTCACGTGTATGGGCACATAGATGAAAGAATGAATAAATTAATGAACGCACGTCCAAACGTATGGATCAATTAATGAATGAATGAATGGATAGATGGATGAATGGATGAATGGATGGATGGATGGATGGATGGATGGATGGATGGATGGATGGATGGATGGATGGATGGATGGATGGATGAATGGATGGATGGATGGATAAACCGCAGGAATGAATATGTAAAGAATAAATAAACAAATGAATAAATGAATGATTGAAGTGAGTGATGAATGTTTCTTTGTTATCCGAATGCCCATATATATACGAGGATAAATACAAAATAATGTCGTCACAGGCGATAACGTTAATCCCTATACTTATCAGGGCCACCTCCCTGGGACTAGCATTTAATTATTACCATTCTGTTCGTTGGCTGTGCTGATGGGCATGGCTTCCTCACGAGACAGTTATATTATGATGTAGTGTATTTTGAATTCAAATTTACATTATTGTTGAACTGCAACCCATATTTTGGGAAAACCATAATATTATGAATATTACCATTCTGCTCGTTGCCTCTGCTAGTGATGGTGGATTCATGTATGACAGGATTGATTCTCAAGCATCTGATTCTTGTAGGAATTCGATATAAACGACTGTTGGATGCGGTTATTTCAGCTTGAATCATCGTATCCAAATAAGTCACCCAATTGCCCGTCCATTTCAGGTAACATTCTTCTCCTTTGTGAACATAAACATCCTTGTCACCCTCATTATCATGCTTATTTTGTAAACAACATCGCTTAATTAACTTGAATCTTTGTACAAATAACATATAGAAATAAATAATTATATTTTTCTGGCCTAACATTTCATCAGTATACGGGCCAACGTATCGCCAACATATACCAAAAAAAAATTACTACACAAAACTGTTGACAGATATTGGAGGATATAATACACCCTGTGACACCCTGAATCAGATACGAGCTGGAATAACCTTGTTATGTTTAAGTTCAGTAGCCCAACCCCTCCCCCTGTCAACTTTATTATTCCTAAAACGTGCTAACATGTAGTTGGGGACTTGGTGTAGCTGGTTATTTGATTAATCTAGGTAATGTTAAAAAAAACATGAAATATTATACCTCCGTTACTGCCGGACATGTAGCCCTTGAAATAAGGTTTATATTGGTAACCTCTCACACGTAAAAATCTGTAAGCATCTTCATGTGTAAAGTCAAGCAGATCCCTATTGTCAGTGGGTATCAGATGATGATCTTCATAATAAGATGAAGGTACCTGTAGAGGATTGTCTTCTGAGAGACGGATGCTACCCTCAGCTACTACTCCACTATGTGATTCGTTTGTGATCTCGAAACCACCAGTTGCCGGTATTATGCCCACATTAAAGGTCAAACCTTCTTCTGCAATTAAAAAATCACAGTTGTCTTATTCAACGTTGACGGTTTCTTGTAATTTGTTTAACTATTGCCATGCAATACCCGTCTACGTTCCTAAATACATTTAGAACCAAATAGAGTGCAACTGAAATTGGTTTTGGTAGACGCACTTTAATATTGTCATTCAATTTGGGAGATAATTTAATTAATCAAAACAATAAATGTAAGTTTTATTTCACATTTGTTTGTCCTTGCATAGGCTTAAGGCAGCAATACAATCTGATAATGTGATTACAAATGATACAACTAACTAACTTTGTTGGTCAAGCAGTGTCGCAATATTAAGACGTATGTTCTCAAACACCACAGAAAAGGTTTCAAATGGCCTTCTCAACAATTTCCCCAGAGCTTTCCATGCGAGACAAATGTATCCCGACGCTGGCATCAATACTTTTCTGTCGAGCACGTGGTCCAGGAGGTATTCGTCAGCGCCGCCTGGGGATAAGTCCAGCTTGAAAGCCGTAGATGCCATTCCTTTGTCTGATATGTAGTCTGATGCACGTGGCACTCGCCAGGTGACACTGTGGTCCCATTTGATGAGAGGTGACACCATCGGCGTTGACCTTGGAACGGGGAGAGGGACCTTTGGATACATATTTAGTATGTTAAAGTTAACCCCGAGGTTGTGCAGCCTGAAAGATGCAAAGGAAGAGGTAAAATGAATGACAAGCTCTGCCCGGCTTTCTCAACATTTTAACTGATATATTCTTTTTCGCTATCAGTTGAACCATATACATGTACTGGCATGCAAAACCAACTAGTTACGTTTAAAGTAAGCAGTTACTGCCTTTTGGTCTTGAAGTTGCAATGGTTCCCCATTGTATTTACTAAACTGCAAAACTAGTTAATGCTAATGTGAAAATAACCTGTGAACCACATTTTTTTGTAATTGTATTCAATCTTGACAATTCACGATATTGTCCGTAATTTTTAGTTTGCAAAGACGATATTCATTTTAAGCAGACATTCCTAAGACAGAAAAATGTTTGGCTACAAAAAATGAAAATATGTTTACATTGGAACAGTAGACCATTTAAATTTTTCAATTATAATATTTGTTATATTAGATCTGCAAATTTGTCAAATTATTTTAAGTAAATAGTTCTGTTATTATAAAGAGTTTAAAGAGATTAGTGCCCCAACGTGCATTTACAGCTTTCAGTTTAACTCTCAATTAGTTATCAGATATGAATTAGTGATTACTTTCCCATGCTGTTCATGAAAAACCCGTAGCCGTCTTTCTCCATTCTATTCATCAAGCTAAGTATTTTTGCTTTGCCCAGTGCCCTTCTCAGCAGTGGCTGTAATAGTCCGTGTGGCCCTATCTCTATCACCAGAGCATCTTCAGGTAACTGATCAATGGCCTCTTTGAAAAATACACATCCTTGAACATTCCGCACCAGGTAGTCCACATCACAGTGATTTGAATCCTCACCAGGTGTGGCCGAAGTGCTGATCCATCTTGGCGTTCTAACGCGAATTTTTCCACCTAGCACCTGTTAAAAGCATACGACAATGAATAGAAGAATGGGTGTAGTCCTGTGGCGACGGCAACAGGCCAGTATCGTACGACTCAGTGCTATCCGGACAGTCTCGTAGAATAAACGTACTTTAACGATTTCCGCCTGTTATCGTAACCACAAGCATAGTTTTTAGATACACGTTGTCATTAGCCCGGGGGTAATGTGGCGACGGCAACAGGCCAGTATCGTCTCCTCGACCGAATTCGTTTTGGGACGATTTCGGGTCGGGCGGAATTCGGGCTCGCTGGAGTTTCTTTGCGCCATGCCGCCCAATAGTCCTACTACCCAATCCTACCACCCAGGTATGTCTTTTCACCTTCATTCACCAAGAAGGAATTCTCACCTCAAGGTGAATGAAGATATCCTTTATAGAATACTCAAGTGTAGGCCTAGCATGTCAAATGAAAACTCGGAATGCTGTCATAGGTATGGATTATATATTTTGTATTCAGTGCATTTAATTGAAAATATCTTACATGTTGACCAAATGCGCCTCGGGTGTTTAAAGGGGGTCCATGGGTTGACATCAATGTTGGTATTTAGTTTTGTATGAAGTCGTGTATCTTTCAGATCGGGATCTCATTTTTTCCAATTTTGCTTAAATTTTTAAAAGCATTTTATCAAGATTTCTAAGAATCCATAGAAAACCCAAACAAACTATTTCTACACCTAAAGGGTGGTTTACTGTTAGTACAGCATTGTACAGGGAAATCCCCCAATCCCACACTTTCACATGCCAATTACCTTCAGTGGCTTTGAAGTGACCCGTAACCCACAGTCTAAGACAGTGAGTATTCTTGGTATGGAGTGTTGCATAAGGCACACTGTTGTGCTTACATGGTAATATTCGACTTGCAAACAAAACTGGTTTAGTCTTGTTCAGTGCTTAGGAATTTGTTTTTGATTTTTTTTAGTTTGATAGGCCATATAACATGTATAACTTCATAAAACGTTTTCAAAATTGCCAGATAAACATATGGAGCTGCTTTAAGGTTAAAGGGTGGGCAAGAGTGATCTATTTTGTATTTAACATCACGTCTATACATGTATAAATCAATTTTCAGTATTAAATATCCACCATCGACGGCATCGATTCATATTCAACGTGAGATAGTAAAAAAAAATAGGATTGAGATCATGAGATGGCGTGACAGGCAATGTTGACCACTGCACCAGATCCCGCCCCATTTTATTGAGCAACACCCACCTTGTCAAACTGCTGTCTAAGGGACATATTGGCGTCGTGGACATATGGTGAATGAAATGCAAATCCGGAGCTGGCTACGTGTTTGGCAAATACACCTTGATTGCTGAGTTGTGTCACCATTGCACTAATGCTGTCAGGGTCTCCGGAGATGGTGACTGAGTCAGTAGCGTTATGGCACGCCCTGTAGACTTTTTCTGTAGTCACCTTACCAGCTTGTTCCCACGTTAATCCTGAAGAAGTGATATTCAGAGATACATAACAATATTAATTAGCAGTGATTATTATCGACATAAATATGCATTAGAAAACGAAAACAGCCCTTTTGTTACGGCCAGTCGGATATTTTGAATTTGAAATGCTAATCTTGTCATAGATTATTATTGTGAACACAAATATTAACAATGTACCACATGGCAGTTTATTTGTATCACATGTTTATTTTATACTAATAGTCTACTCATCGTGCAGTGTGTCCGAATTATAAGCAACACTTAGAAAAATGGCCGTCAGTCAGCTGTCACGAGTTTCCCTTGTGTGAGACTTTCAAATAGCTTTGTATTCATAGTTCTGTTATTTTGCTTTGTTTTCTGGATGTGTAAATAGCAGAAACTTCCGCAATATTAAAAATAAATTTGCTGCTACTAAAGGGTGATCAAGTCATTGTCTGATATTGTTGAACATGTATACCAAGTTAAATAGATATCTGTAGGGATATCTGTAGAGAATATTTTTTTGTATAATTGACGTGTAAAGGGACGTTTTATCGCAGATAGTAATTAGAAGGTCGATTATACGAAGATAAAAATATCAGCAGACAACTTGTCCAGTGGTGTATAATATCTACGTGGATTAACAACAAGCTGTAATCCACAGATTTGTTGTTATTGAGAAAACAACTAACTGAAGCGAAGGCGGCAGCGGATCGTGTGGAATACAATAAGCGTGCTGCTAAACCCTTACGACGCTGAGATATGTATTTATCAACCATGGACAACAAAGGGTCTTTTTCAATTTGATATCACCATAAATGTTTTAGTAAGCTGTGTCTGCTTTATTTGAATACCTATGTTATGGGTCTACTGCCATTTATCATCGTTATAAATATTTCACTCCTTCGGTGCGGGGATCGACTTAAAATGTTAGAATCTGGAAGGGTTAAATACTATGGTAAACAGACAGTTGCAGCACCCTAGAAAACACAAGACGTTGGCTCAACGTGTTGTGTTTGCTGGAACAAAGTGTCTCACCGACAGCGGCCATGGCTCCCTGTATTTTATGTTCGTGGAGACACCGTCCTCGCCAGTAAGAGATTAGGAGGGATTCTCTTTGATCCAGACCACCGTCCACATAAGCGGCGGCTATCTCGCCAATACTATGACCCAGGACACCATCAGGGATGATTCCTACCAGGGACAGCGTATCCACCAAGGCTATCTGAAAGAAGCAGCAAACAACGCGTCAAAAAATGTGTTTTACATTTGATTTTTCCTCCTAGATTTACAGTTTAATAATGATTATAACGTTATGCCAGGGTCTACCCGTATATCAGTGTATGTAGACTAATCACTTGATCAATATATAGTGACATATAAAGGCAAACTAATGACACTTACCGTGAAAACCAAGCGGTTTCAGCACACTGCTGTTGCAGGGAAGTATATTACTGGTGCGTTTATAGATTAAAAACCTTTAGATATCATAGTGCTAAACAGAATGAATAGGTATGGGTGTGATTGGAATTATAGTCAGTGCTTACTACAGCAAATATTCCAAACAAAAATAGCACAATATGTACATGGATACAGGCCTGATAATGATAATTCCGATATCAGTTGTGGCGTTTCACAGATAAGTATATTACAACCTAAATTATATCGTATATTTAAATGATATCGCTGACAAAACATTAGGAAGCTCACTGGACATGTTGAATGATTTAGAAAGATTCCTGAGATAATATGTGACGTGAGCTACTAGGCCTATATGTGCATCTATCTGCGTTTCTACTTACTAACATGATTAAACACAAGTTTACTGACCTCTATTGACGTGATAGCCACCATGGAATTAATAACGTCATCCTGGTAGTTGGGATTTACAGAGTATAAGAGGTCAATTAAATCAAAATCCACTTCTTTCAGATAGTCCGCCGATTGGTAGATAGATTTTCTGAAGACCTGTATGTCTCTGATCATGTCTACGGCCATGGACAACCATTGACAACCCATGCCACACATGACAAAGTAAACTCTAGGACTAGAAGAAGAACATTTCTGAAAAATGCATGATATTATTAGTAGGCTATTTAATCACATGTTCCAGTTTACAAATTTTGTTTTATCTTTTCCATTGCAAGTTATTTATTTTTTATATCACATATTTTTATTTAGTTAGCCCTTGATACTTGATATAAACCGTTTATTTGAAGATGCACATTACACAATAGTGATGTAATCACTTGGAAATATATAAATCCTAAGACATTTAGTTGACAACATTATTATACTATAAAGTGAAGTATCGGAGTAACTGATGGGATCACTGAGGACAGGGGGGCGTTTAGTTTTCGAAAGGCATGCACTTCTATTTAAACCACAAATTATTTCAAAACACCCCTTTGAAAATGTAGGATTTCCACTTATAAGTACTTGCACGTTTATGCGCGGGAGTACGGTACAATATTACTACTCTAAAATTTAATAATTGACCATGGTGGAAGCACAATACTAAGATGCAGCACGAAATAACTCCCAATTTATTTTTTTCAAGAGTTCGAATTTCTTATAAACTGGTGTTCTGGTAGTCCAGCCGCCACTTCTATCAGTTTTGTAGTCAACCATGTTGTTGTGAGAAGTGTATTGTGTTTTGATGGTTTCGCAGTCACATGGGTGTGTAGCACACATTTAGATTGGTTGCTTGGGGATTTTTTCAATTGGCATAAATCCAAGATAAGAAGGCCGCCGTCGCCGTGGTTTGGGTGTGAATTTCATACCAGACGACATACAGACACAACCGCTAACTTATAATCTCCTTCAAATTGTTATAGAAAGATGAAATGTGGCACAGATATTCTTTAAAATGGGTTTTCAGGAATATGTGTTTTATACTGTATGTAAACAGATTTTATCCGTGACACAAATCCTATCGTCGCGTGTCCAAATGATCTGGCACGGCAAACACAACACTCGTGGATAAAATACTGAAGTCTTGAATATATACAAAATATATATTAAGCATAAATGGTTCAATTTTCTCAGTACATAGTTGTTAGTACTTTCTATCTCGTTGTGTAATTTGTTGATAATTTTGCTGTTGCTTCAGTGATCTACAAGATGTTAGATACTGAAGCAGCTCCCACTAAACTTAGCCAAACCCGAAACGTCTCTGTTAGAATAATCCCCAATTTCTCTCTGAATTTCCTCTGAATTTCCTCTCGAAGGCTGTGGGCGCCTTCTTTTATAGTGGATCCCGACGGGTGCGGCCATTTCCGGTGGTGCAATGCCGCCTCCACCAATCAGGATCCTTACTTTGATATACATTGACATTCCTGGGCTGTTTCTTAGAACCAACTCACACAGTCCTCCTCAACTAGTGTGTCCCCTGTGCGCAAATTAGTACTTGTCGCAGTACCGTCTCCACCAGGTGGTTCTCATGTAAACAG
Organism: Flabesymbios commensalis; assembly: GCA_964017125.1. NCBI lineage: Eukaryota > Metazoa > Annelida > Polychaeta > Terebellida > Flabelligeridae > Flabesymbios > Flabesymbios commensalis. The sequence goes on from OZ024915.1 coordinate 53,935,371, forward strand.
CCCAGGACAGAATGTTTATTGCACCCCTTAATTACAGAAACCCCAATTTAGTTACTCATCACTTAACATTGTTACATGTACATCTGGTAATATTTAGTTTTAGTAGTCGCGAATTTCGCGGGGAGGACAGAATCGTGAGTTTAAGAAAATTATTATTATAATCGCGCTACTATCAAAATTAATAATTCGCGAATTCAAGATTTCACGAAAAATCCCAAAATTGGTCTATCGTAGGGTTTTCTGAGACGCCCGACATAGTGCTATGGCAGGAAAGTAGGCCTACTGTAGAGCATTGCATTGAAGGTAAAATCTAAGATTGCCGTGTTATGTTTAAAGTCAAACAATGAATGCGCGGTTTATTTTTTGTAGCATAATTCCCGAAAAATCCGTTAGAGCTCTAAGCTATTACATTTAATTTTTCAGTCAATTGAAGTTGTGCCTTGCTACCGCGATGCACAGCTTCAAATGACTGAAAAATTCTAAGATTTGATAAATATCAGCAAATGCATACGCAAATGCATGCATACGAATAATAATTGCAGATTAGTCAAAATAATTTTTAAATTAACGACTAAATAAGATCTTATTTGTGCTGTTGCAATCAAAGTAATATCACTATATAGTCGACATCAGTGATCTGGGACGCTGGACGGACCATTAGCCAACAGTGTTGGCTGGTCAGTGTGTGATTACCTGTATGACTGGAAGTGACTTGGGGTCGTTTAGCAGTGTACATCCTCTATACGGGAATCTGGAAGAGTCCTCATTGGCATTCTCCTGAAGTAATCTATGCAGGAAGACGTCATGCGGATGTGACGTCACCCGTGCCAGCAAATGTTCCACTGCGTCATAAGTTCTTCCGCAGCAGGTCATCAGCCGTCTGACGTCACTGGCTGGATGGGGAATCCTGTCATAATTATCCGGAAATCCCTCCAAGATGGCGTGACCGTTTGAGCCACCAAAACCAAACGAGCTGATCCCGACCAGGGTGTGTTTCCATGGTGTGTTAGTGGTGACGACCTGCATCCGGCCATCCAGTAGACCAGGGATGTTCTCATTTGGTGTGTTGTAGTGAAGCTGTGCGGGCAACAGTCCGCTCTCCATAGATATCAATACCTTCACTCTACCAATAAGACCTAAAAAGATCAAAAAATATTAAAATAATCTATTCAGAAACAGCAGAGTCAGGCATGAGATTTAATTGGACTAGTCGTTTCGCCTCACTGATTCATAGTACGGGTATTTACTTCGGACGGACCCCACTCCTTAGAACACATAAGCATATATATATATTACTCTCTATTACATAATAATCAACATCAAAATGAATAGAATCATCCGAACACACGGAAAAAACCTGTTGGCTGGTTGGTTAGTTGTTTATTTGATTGTTTAGTGGGCTGGTTGGCGTGTTGGTCAGTTAGTTTGTTGGTTGAATGATTAGAGTGTGCACATCGGGTAGTTGGTTGGCCGATCGATGTGAAGGGTTGTTTGGTCGGTCAGTCAGTGAGTCAATCTTATGTAGAAGGGGAGGAATTGGTGTGGAAAGGGAGTGCATGTGATTGTGATTGGTTGGCTGGCTCTCTGGTTGTTTGTTTGTTTGTTTGTTTGTTTGTTTGTTTGTTTGTCTGTTTGTTTGTTTGTTTGCTTGTTTGTCTGTTTGTTTGTTTGTTTGTTTGTTTGTTTGTTTTTTTTACTGACCGGAAGCTCCTTCAGCATGTCCCATGTTGGATTTAACAGAGCCCACCATCAGTGGCTGCTGGCGTCCATTGGAGCAGAAAACATCAGCTATGGCGTTCATTTCCTGTAACCATGACCTTTAATTTAAATAACCACCAACTTTATATATTTCATCTGATTATTGTGATAAACTTGCACTCAGTAAACAAGACGTACTTGTTCCACGTGGTACCGAGGTCATCTGATAATGGCTCAGAAATGAGTCAGCATGTTTTGTTTGCTGGGCATCGGTGGATAAACGGACTGCCCTTGGAGCTTTCAACGAGACAAGAGACGTTGACCCAATGCCAGTTCGATGTTGGTCCAGCGTCAAGGACGGTTGGCCACCGACAACCCAGCATTGGGTCAACTTCTCGTGTCTACTGGGTCATGCTGTGAGCACATTATTCACATGTCATGTATATTTCTAAAGCTCATCAAACATTTCTCAGAATTCACAGTTACAGATCAGTGTTCATGTCAACACACATATAGTGCTAGAGTCAAAACAGATAAATACATTTCATTTATACACAAAAAGGCGACAGGCTCTCAACTGATTACTATCTGTATAAACAATGTAGCAATATTCCTCTGCAAGCAAGCCTTGGCTTCTCATCAAAACAATGTTCTTTGATTCACAATCCTGTTTTCTAACATGACTCTCATGCGATTGTACAATGAATGTTATAGGTTGTTAACGTTGTTTGATGTGTGTGCGTCAAAAAAAAATAATAAACAAAACAACCCATATTAGAAACGGTTAAAGAATCATTGGTGCAGAAACGATTAATCTTTGAAAGTATCGAGATTCCCCACCAGACATGATACGTTGATCCAAGGCCATTTCGCTGTTTTACCAGGGTCACAGACGATACACCATCATTGGGCCGCGTGTCTGCTGGATCATGCTTTGCGCACATTCCGATTGATCACATGTTATATATGCTCCTAAACCTCATCAAACATTTCCCAGAACAGTGGCGGATTGGGAGGGTGTTCATTGTCCTAAAAAAAAAAAACGACCATCTATGAACCGAAATATGCTCAGGAATGCACTCTTTGAAACCTTTGTTTTTTTCGGGGGAGCATGCTCCGAACCCCTTTAGATGATATAGGAGGTTGGGTGTGTCATCATTCTATAACTTCTGGTAAAAATCGGCCAAGGGCTGAATCCGCCACTGTCAAAAAAAATGAAATGAATCGGGCTTTAGACCACCTTTGTGCACATATAGGCTAAACTGGGCCAGGAGAACCTCCTGAGGATGGTGCGATGATTGAGATGACACTGTCCTCCAGACACAGGATTCGAAATTCGAACCCTGGCGGTCTGAGGCCGAGCACGCTACCTCTCGGTCACGGAGGCTCCCCACAATACTAACTTTCACACGTGGATGGGGAAGAAACAATTATGTTTCTTTCGAACCGCCGAGACCGGGAACCGAACCCCGGACTCTGGCGTGAAAGGCAGCGGTGCTAACCACTACCCTAGGGCCCCCGCCCCCGCCACTGTCAAAACGGCAAACGTCAATCGGGGTAACTTTACAGCATTTGCCATTTCGACCTTGAAGGGGGTCAAATCAGATATCGTTGATTGTCCACAGATAAATTGTGGCACTTACATTGTGAACGTTTTAAAATGTTTTACTAAGAAAAAAACATGATCAGTGTAAAAGGGGTGATGGGGAGAGGTGAGCAAATACGTACTGCCTCACAGAACATACAACAAACACACTTTATATAGCCTGAAACTGGCCAGAATTCATAGTTACATGTCAGTGTTCAGGCTAACACACATATTGTGCCAGCGTACAAATATATGGATACATTTCATTTATGCACAAAAAGGCGATAGGCCCCAAACTTATTACTTCCTAAATAATCAATTTTGCAATATACCTATGCAAATCAAGCATTGACTTCTCATTAAAAAATTGTCTTTATTCACAATCATTTGTGTAACATGACTTTTATGTAATTGTCCAATGTATGTTATAAATAACTGTTGTTAACCTTATTTGATGTGTGGGCGTCAAAAATAAATAATAAACAAAACAACTCAATTTAAAAACAGTTAAACATGGTAAAGAAATCTACTCAAAATTGTATTACTTCCCATACTTAAAGTAACTTTTGAATGACGGCGGTGATTAGCTGATAGTTACTGTGTCATTATTCAGGAGAAAAACATCATACCTGGTTCTAGAAAGCCTTGTGGCAAAGTTGACATTGTTAATATATATCTCATATGCTGCGATTATTTATTTTAAAGATAGTGAGTAGTTTTGACGGCTCAGCGACTAATTTGTCCACAAATTAGTAGTCAACACACCAAATTCTTTTCAACTTAATCATCGAGGAAATGACTTGTTCAGTAACAGTTTTTCCGTCATATCCCAGTAAACACAACACATTTGTATAACATTTATACAACATCGGCCCAACGTCTTTGACGTTGGTCCAACATTGTATAAATGTTATACAAATGTTTTCTGTTTACTGGGATATATCACCTGTGGGTCGCCGGCTGGTGTCCCTGTACCGTGAGCTTCCACATACACCACGTCTTTAGGATTGATACCAGCTTCCTTGTACGTCGCCCGGATCAGCTGAGACTGGATCTCAGAGGAAGGATACGTAATACCTGTTTGGAAAATGACAGTGAGATAAGTGATGAGAAAAAATCATACTGGATTTCATTTATATATGCTACATTACGAGATCTAAAATTAGAGTTAGCGCCACCGAGTGCTAATTTCTCGTGGAATACATACTTACAATCTCAGTGAGCATGCATGATATTAAATTAGTGAGTAGCCTAACAAACAAGCTACGCTGGTCAGATAATAAACAAAAATTAGTGAATATTAACGGTAAATTTAAATAGATGTATTCCGTGTGAACATGTGCAGATGGCGAAGCAAGGTAGTTTATTCGACCAAACCAAAGTTGTGGTATTCTAGATATTAGAAAACAAAACAAACCACACAATTGGTAGATGTTATCTAAATCGCATGATAACATGTATAGTAGGTAATCATGTAATAGACTAACTACTAACTGCAGATGGGTCACAGATACGTTTGACTACGTCCCATCAAAGGAATAATATTTATACCATAGTGTATACGAACATTATAATTGCTTAAATATATTTAGGGCGTGCTTTACTCAATCAGGTTACTAGCGCTACATGGTTGCAGTGCTACATGGTAGCTCCCCGGGGAGCTGAATTGGTACATAAGTGAAAAGGTCCAATGACCAGGGATAACAATTAGGATCTGAGGCGCCATTAGTAGCCCTAGACTGGATAAGTGCGCCATATAAATACTCACATTATAATTAGTATTGATGACACGCTTTTATCGCACTTTAATATTGGTATAATTTTCAGCCAGCGTCGCAAACAGTGGACTAACATTAAACCAGAATTGGTTCAGTTTCTCTTGTATGCTGTGTAACATAATATGCCCCCGATAAAAGTTTTTCGATTTGAAATTACATTTGAAACAATACTGTATCATGATGTCAAGGGTTACTCTACAGTTGTGGATGTCATAACATAAACACAAAAAAATGCACCTATATTTTATGCAGCATGAATAATAAAATAAGTATATAGACTAATTTGTCTTGATAGTCTAGCTGACTTATTGACGTGAATGCTTGATTGTAAGTTTCCACCAGGAGGATTAACCCTTTAACCGCCAAATTATTCAATTTGAATTTTCACCCACTTGAAGTTGTGTCTCGCTGACGCGATCCACAACTTTAAGTGAGTGAAAATGATTAAGATTTGACAAAATGGAGGTCAACTCTTTTCAAAACTTGGTGGTTGATGTCAAATTTTATCTTTAACTTATTTAAAATGTGGTACTTAATGTTCTAATAAAAAATGAAAACCCGAATATATGCGGCACCAACGTTTAAAGGGTTAAGATCTGGATCGTACGGATTTACATGAAACCTGTACCAGAAGTCTCAGGCCAAGGGACAATCCACTGATTTCGGCGGATCATCCGCATCATCTATCATAAGTTTGGGTGTTATTAATTCGACTTTTACCCAAATCTTTGTAGCCGTCACAGTTGAGCTTGGTGTGTTTAATGGTGGCATATATTCTGTAAGCATCTGGCTTTCGCTGTAGGAAAATCGCTGCAATTCCATCACTTCTGCAATATCCATTTGCTGTGACATAAATAATATCAATAAATTCCCAGTGCTCATAAAATTGATATGGTTATTTGATTAAGAACACACCTTGCGTAGTGGTGAATGATTTTATTAGTGTTTTCTCTATTATTCTATATGTTTATAATGTTTATTTGCTACCAATCAGCTACATAAATCGTAAACAGGTGTGATATCATAGAATAAAAATGTCATATTTGATATCACAATGTAAATAATAATAGTTACTATAAAAATAATGTAAAATATATTAATCATAAATATTACTCTTAAAAATAATTTTACTTTAGAAATTAAGTGAACCCATTCAAGCCTGAATTTCCCATTGCAAACCTTATCCACGATAATCCCCGATTTTTTTTCGCAATTTTCGAATTGTAGGTGAAAATAAATATTGTTACTGTTATATATTGTTAAATTATCTCACGAAAATTTTCGTTCTGAAGCCCTTTGGCGTATAAAATAAATGTAGTTTTCCAGGATGACAAGTGATGCTTTGGCTCGTCATGACCGAATAACCCCAAATTATTCAATTTGAATTTCCACCCACTTGAAGTTGTGTCTCGCTGACGCGATCCACAACTTCAAGTGAGTGAAAATTATTCAGATTTGACAAAATGGCGGTCAACTCTTTTCAAATCTTAATGTGCTAATAAAAAATGAAAACCCGAATATATGCGGCACCGGCGGTTAAAGGGTTAAAGGGCCAGAAAAATAATAAGGTTAAATAACATAATATAGAGCTTCTCACCAGATGCATCAAATGACTTGCAGGCACCTTCAGGGCTCAATGCGCCCATTTTATTAAATAGAGCACTGGTCACAGGGTTAAGGAGTAGCTGTCCCGCAGCCACAACCGCTGCCTCACAGTTACCACTACGAAGATCCAAGATGGCGCTGTTCAGAGCAGTCATGGACGAAGAGCATGCCGTATCAAATGTGATGCTCGGACCTTGTTTAATTAGGATAAAAGAGGTTTTGAATTAATTATTAGTTGCAAGTAGCACCATAATTACAATTATAATATAAACTGTACATAATTGAACTCCTAAATTGAAAAATTGAAATCATCCTCCTTTTTCAAATATCCAGCTGCTACGACCCATAAGCATGCTAAGCAACAAGAAGATGAACATGACTTAGATACGTCTATTTTGGTCAGACCATAGACCTCTATTCAATTTGTTAATTCAGGACAATTTGTACCTGTACATAATAGACAGCATATACAGTATATTCAAACAACTGAATACAATAATAGAGTGAGAGCTCAGTATATAATTAACACAGGACAAAATAAAGAAAGTAAGGTGTCATGATTGTGTGACAGTGTTCACATGGGACATAAAAATTCAATAAAGGCAGACAAAAAAAATAGCCCCCAATTACCTGTAAAGTTCATGAAGAACGAGAGTCTGTTGGCACGCATGGTGCTCTGACATCCCACCATCTCATGGCCAGATATACTGGCCGTGTCTGAAGTAAACCCCTGATAGGCCTCGTTACCAGAACACCCCACATACACCCCGATCTTACGTCCACGTAGCTTCTGAGGATTCTGACCTAGATTCAAAAGAATAGGTTGCTATAACAGTAGCGTGTGTTTGAAAGACTATGTATTCATTATGAGGCACGATTTGGGAGATTTGAGCCCCACCAGGGCTGAAATCCTAAAAGGACAATGAACACATTTCTAGACTAACGCCCGCCATAATAACTATTTTTATCGAAACAAATTTACACCCACGTATGAAAACAATGAACACATTTCTAGACTAACGCCCGCCATAATAATTATTTTTATCGAAACAAATTCACACCCACGTATGAAAACATAAATTATACGGGAAACGACCTGCAAGGGTGCATATTTCTTTTGTCGACAATGAGATCCACTTAATGCTAATAAACCAACACAGAAAAATAATTATTTTTACTGCTAATTCAGTTGGCAGTGAGTCAATGAATTTCTTTCTTCTGTCATTTAAAAGCGAGAATCTACCATTATGTCCGTTTTTATCGCGTGTTCTAAGCTTAGAACACGCGATAAATACGGACATAAAATGCTTGTATCTAGGTCTAACACTATAACATAAACGGAGTGTTGGGATGCAAAATTTTTAAATAAAGTTGAAAAGGCACGACACAATTAAAGTAGGTACATGAAGTAGTCTTTATGATTCGCTACGTAACCGCGTGCACAATGCAATGACACGCATGCGCGGCACGGTCAACGTATGCCGTGATGGGGTCCGCCCCAATGAAAATATTATGGTTCAGTGAAGCATAACGATCCAGATGCTTTAAGGGACTCATGAAGCATAGGCCTCTTGGAGAAAGATAAAACTTCAAATTAGCCTATTTATCAAGAAGTACCATTGTAGACTACCATCGAGATGAAATCAATTAGTACAATGGTGGAGTGCTGGTGATGCTCAGTAGTTGGCCTATACCCAGGACCCAACTGACATTTAAGATACATTACCCAAATCATTTCGCAGGACTGCGCAGCGCCAATTTCTTTCAGTAGGGTCCTGGCATATGCCACACAGCTGCATCGCTTAGATGTGTTTTTTATGAGCAGCATAATTTTTGAAATCATACATTGCTTTATAAAAAATGATTTTATCAATCTGATGACATAATGACGATATGTGATTCAACCAACCTGAATCAACCACCGCCTCATACACAACTTCCATAAGCAGTCGTAGCAGAGGATCCAAGACATCTGCCTGTTTGGGGTTGACATTGAAAAACCCGGCGTCAAATCTGGAGATGTCCTTGATCTTTCCACTTCTCTCGGGAATATTCAATGTCCCTTCAATAGTCAAAGCAAAGAGGAGTTGTAAAAGTGTTTTATTGATGGCTAATGTTACATTTTTCTCATCATCATCATTGGTGACAGTGTCAGCATATCAATCCTGGACACTGCCCTGAGGAGGCTAAAGCCAGAAACTAGCCTCCATTCATCTCTTCACGTATGGGCTAGTTCCTGGTTCATTTTGCATTTAAAACATATTTTGAACAAAATGGATATTACAGACAGTAATTGTGTGTTTTGAGGATGCTCTGCATTTCTCAGTAGTTCCAATATCGAAATTTCGAAAACTCATCAGATAAAAAATAGGCTAAACATGCTAGCTAGCTTTAGTGGGATTCCAAAATAAAGATGTCTAGCAGTCTGCAATAGTAGGCTATATATTTTAAACATTAAAAGTTACGAACAAGCTCGGCCATTTTATGTTTAGGCCTATTATATTTCAGGCATGATTACATACAGGTTAAGTAGGCACTAGGTACAGGATTATATAAGTAGCTTTAAAGATAATCAGATCTTACCAGAAGGCCACCTTCTGTCGTCGGCAGTCACCATGTCTTCGTGGTTAAACAGGTGCTCCTTGAACTCTTCTGCATTGTCAGATTCTGGACAACGACATGAGAGTCCAGAAATAACGATTGGACTTATTATGTCCGACGCCATCATCGTAACCTAAAACAGCAATAGAATAATATTATACATCATGTTCCATTATTCACTCTTCCCAGCGTGTTCGCTTACCGAATGCATCTTACCTGTCTTAGAGAGGGACGTTGCACAATGGCTAAAGCGCGGAGCTTGCCAATTTCACTGCCAGCCGTGCGGTTTGAATCCCGCTTGGTGCAGGATTTTCAGATAAATATCATGTTTCTCCCCTCTCAATATTGGGACATAATTTCGATGTTATGTCCTTGGGCAAGGCACTTTACCCTCACATGCTTCACTTGACTTAGTTGTAAATGAGTACCTGGTAGGACAGAGATGGTGATGTGCGCGACTATTTTTTAGCGCCGGAATGGCTGCAAGTGTTGTATGCTCCAAAATGGGGGTTGAAATGGTACATGAGTGAACAGGTCCAGCTAGTGACCAAGGGTAATTTGCGTGAAGCGCACAGAGCATTGATTGTGCGCTATATAAAAACTCACCATTTTTATTATTATTGTTTTTTTTTATTATTATTATTATTATTATTATTATTATTATTATTATTATTATTATTATTATTATTATTATTATTATTATTATTATTATTATTATTATTATTATTATTATTATTATTATTATTATTATTATTATTATTATTATTATTATTATTATTATTATTATTATTATTATTATTATTATCATGTTTCAACCCGTGGATTGATATTACCGATTCAATTCATGAAGTCCGTGTAGATCAATGATATATTGGGGTCAAAGGGGGTAGTAACGTTGTGTGAATGTATCAATGCCATCTTAAAATCTTGAGTACACAGGTACAAAAAAAATGAAATGAATTGGGCTTTAGGCCACTTTTGTGCACATACAGGCTAAATTGTGCCAGGAGAACCTCCTGATGATGGTGAGATTAGACTGCCCTCCAGACACAGGATTCGAAATTCAAACCCTGGAGGTCTGAGACCGAGCACGCACCTCTCGATCACGGAGGCTCCCCACAATACTGAGTTTTCCGAGTGGATGGGGAAGAGACATTTGTGCTTCTACCAAACCGCTGAGACCGGGAAACGAACCCCCGAGCCCCACAGGTACTGCAAGTTAGTTTATCCCTACGTATTGCTTATAATATCATTATGTATTATTTTATGACACGTACCACTGTATCAACACACTACATTTGACCTCAATAATGTACCACATTGTGAAATATTATTTATCAATGTGGTACAATTGGTCAAATGTGCATAAAAAGTCACTTGCAGTTCATTTTTCCGGCTGATCAACCAGCAAAAAAGTCAAAAAGAGTATTTTCTCCCATTTCTGGAGCTCATGGTGTTTCCGTTGCCATAGCAGCCATCTACGGACTGGAAAATGCCCCCACCAGAAACTGTACAAACAACACTGCACAAGATAAGACGGCGACGACGATGGTATTTTACCGATAGCAGGTCTAATGAGTTTGGATAGGCCTATATAATATATAATATTCGAGTGTAGGTGCTGAAATCGGCGAGCTATTGTTGTATAACAATTATTAGTGAGCACAAATCAATTGAAATAACTTCTGTATGAATTTCCAGGTTATATCAGCATTCTGCCTGACTAAAGTGCAATGGCGCTTTCTCATTGAGCAATGCTAAGTGAGCAAGTTCAGGTGAATTGCTCTTGACTACCGCATTCTCATAGGCCCTACATGATATTTTGTCTTGTGAGGTCATTGGCATGTATTGTGTCTTTTAAACAAATTATGTGCCATGTTGCACCCTCATCTGCTATTAGTTTACCACCTCATATGTTCCTAAGCCGTTAGCTGATACCATGGTATCAAATATTTCAGCAAAATATTTAAAAAAATTGCCATGACAAAAGGAATGCTTCAACAAATCACCAGTTTTATTAGCTATCCATGCCAACATCAGACCACAATATAAGCGAAAACATGTCCATTAACATCAACTTAAGACAGTCTCACACTGTATAGTATCGTACTAGCGAATGCCAGCGTACCGATAATAAATTACTGATACACTGGTATCACAAGGTTCACAAGCGATAGCGATATAAGTTAGGCATAAGTTTCTTACATAGTTTATACTAGTATACGAGGAGGCCCAACCTTATTTGTAAGAGTGCTTACAATTTTTGTTGAGATGGTTTATACCTTAAACAAACGCTATGTAGTGGGATGCTAGATGCTCGTTACTCATAAGTTAAGTACGCCGGCCATACGCGGTCATTCCCTGACATGAAAGTGCACGATAGGCTACAGCTAGCGTATTTATAGTGCAATGTGGAAAAGCTGATTTTAATATAGGCACATCACAGGTGATATTGGAACGTCGAATATGCGAGCTGCATACGCTACCAATATGCTAGCCATACACATGTTACCACATAGTTATGTAATTTTCAAACGCAACTCATGCATTTATCTTATACGCTATATAGTAGGCTATGATAGTTATTGATTCACAACTCTATATCAGCACAAACGAGACATTGACCCAATGGTGTTTTAATGTCAGACCAACGTCTGCGACGCTGGCCCAACATTGAAGCAACATTGGCGAAGTGTACATTGGCTGTCCTGTCAATACACATTTTTTGGGGTCAACTGTTTCGCAATCCCCGCAGTAATAAAATCAGTTAGTTTGCAAAACCGACGCCCAGCTGAGAGACAGGTCTAAGAACTTTGAGCATTGGTGAAATTAATTATAACCTCATGGATGTCGCTCAGGTAGGCCTTATATATGGACTTGATTTGGGAACTTGCTCTTAATGCGGCGGTAGGTAGAAACGCATATTTTAGTATTATTATAATATTATATAGGGCCTAGGCCTACCCACGAGCACTATTGCGTTTTGGGGGAGCCATGTCCTGCAAGTTTTAACAGTTGGCCAGACATTTAATAATGTGACTTTACTTGATATCTAAATCGACCAGCAGCTCCAACAGCCAGAATATCGTATGTACAGAAACTATTCATATTAATAATGAATGATCTCTGGTTGTAGGCCTACCTCGTATGGAGCGATACGTCAGTACCGTACCAAACATTTAAAAAATATTTCGCTTTATATGCCTTTGTCCTCTGTATCAGACATTGAGAGATAAACTATACCAGAATGTTTGTCTTTAGACCGCCTTTTTAACAATATACAGATACAGAGAAACATAGAATTTTGATGGACTAACTAACAATACAGTTTTTATTTGACGCTTGGCAGATTAGACAGAACATCATGTTTAAGTAAAATAAATATTTTATTTTGTATTAATTTGTATTTCCTAGTTGTTAGGGCTGCTCATTCATGTCTCAAATATATATATCTATATGTTAGAATTGTTATAAATAAGTTGCATTAAATGTTATAAAATAGTGACTAATAATCTCTAGAGGGTTAGGTATTTATTATTACTATTATAGGCCTACCACATTCTCCACACATAGATGCCGCTCAGTTAAACCCCGCTCTCTCTATGTAAACACACACCATGTTTTGGCTTCAACTGCTTATTTTGAGCAGTTTTGTTATTATAACAACATAGGCTTATAAACACCCTTGTGTGTCCTCACTATATATGGCAAATATAAAACACCACTACTCCGCCACATACGAGTTTTTATTCACAGAAAAATTGCAAAATCCCAAAAGGGATTACTTTCTATTATTGCTTAATTGCTGACATAATGTACAAACGGGTCTACTGGCGGATGGAAATTGCTGAATGACATGCGAGCTATGATGGCTCAATTTATCCATAACTGAACAGAGTAAATAGCTCTCACCTGCAGATTAGATTAGAGAAATTAGTAAAAATGATAAATAATGAGGCGAAGTGACCGTCCTATAAATAGTTCCGTGGTTATCTAAAACAAACCTAAAACACACGTATATAGTAACGACTGATAAATCTGGTCAATCTTGTCAATCGCTATGTGTAGGCCTACATACGGCAAATATTGACGTGTGGTACGAGAGATGTAATCTCTGAGGCCAGAATGATTATACTATTTATGTGAAATAAATGTATGTAGGCTACTGGTCACTTTAATAAACAATTACTTATTTGCTTACTTACAATACAATTAGTTGAAATAATGAGTTAAAATCAACTAATTTGCACACTTTCCTAATCTGATTATATCCTGGCGGCAATCCTAATTAACTAAACACAAATAAATTGACCGATTAGAATAACATTATAATAACTATTGTACTGGTACTAATTTATCGTCATTAATGATGAATACATTATTATAAATATCAATGTTGTTCCAATGGACACTTCAGTGGTGTTCACTAAAAGACCAATGAGCTAAAATGGTTAAATATTACCTAAAATTGTCTGGAAGTAGTGTTTATACATTTACTGTCAAACAAACGATTTAAAATGGTATATTGCAAAAGAAAATTGAACGGAGATCACCCAGTTTACAAAATTCCCAAGGCATGACTATATGCCGGTGGGCGGTGTCCATCATGGGCGCCATCTTGAATATTAATAATACTCAATGATTGCTGCTTCAGACATGAATCAGATTGTTATTCTTCACAATCATCTTCCTCTGCATCTTCCCCTACTAGAATCATCAATAACCTGGTCCGGCTATGTTTGTAAGGTTGACCCTATGGATGTTGGACTATGGCTGGTTCCTGAGTTATAGCTTAAAGCAATATTTTATGTAATGCTGCTAATTTGCATATTTAAAAAATATATATATTTGATATTTATAAAAAAAATATTTGTTAAAATATTATATTTATTAATATATGTTTTTTGAGCAAGACGATTTCAAAACAACAGTTGTGATGTATATATTATCTTAGTTATGTAATGTCAATTTGAAATATTTACATGGGTAATTATATTCACAATTGCACTATGCATATGCATATGCATATGCATATGCATATGCATGTGTTTATCTTATTATCATATTAATTCTAACCCTTTGAGTCTCTTTGAGGTTTTAACAAAGAAACCCGTGTACAATGCAACGTACGTACCTAATCATGTATGATATTATATATACAACAATGTCTATTTTATCACCACAGCTACCCAATGTATGATACATTCACTTTGCTAAATACAAAAACGTCAACCCATCTTTAAACCTACACCTACATGTTTTCAAACATTATTTCCCAGATGTATCTGCAAACGTAAATTTTATTTAATACTACCCAACTAGAAAACATATTAAAGGGACTGGCCCAGGCTAAAATCATCAAAAAATCGGTGATTTTATTTCGGGTTCTTATTATGACCATATGATGTGAACATGTACATAGACTAGAACTGCCATTTTTTATAATTTTTGTGCTGCGCATTCATCAGTTAGACTAGATATAGAGACGAAATTCACGCATTTCCTATTTTTGACATGGTTGTCAATAATTAGAAATCAGGAATTTCGTCTCTATATCTAGTCTAACTGGTGAATGCGCAGCACAAAAATTATAAAAATTTGCAGTTCTAGTCTATGTACATGTTCACATCATATGGTCATAATAAGAACCCGAAATAAAATCACCGATTTTTTGATGATTTTAGCCTGGGCCAGTCCCTTTAATATACGTCATACTCTAGACCCCAGAGGGCTAATAATTTAATATTCTAATTTGCAGAGGGTTAATAGGCTAATCATAAGACATGTCATACTCAGATCTAGTCTTCGGAATGATAACATAGCAAAAATATGATAATCTAGGTATCAGAAGGTTAACATAGGAGAAATATTATATACTAGACCGCAGAGGGTTATTACATACCACGCATCAAAAGGTTAATATAAAATAAATATAATAATCTAATCAACAGAGGGTAAATTAATACAGGAGACACGTGATACTATATCGACTCTCTGGACACCAGAGGGTTAGTACACGTGATACTCCAGCCTCTAGAGGCTGGAGTAAATAAATAATATAAATAAATAATATATGTTATGTTATATGTTACGGTGGCCAGAAACACTGGTGTATTTTAACTCTATTGTGCACATGTAATGCATTCATTGTAACTAGCGCTATATATTTATCTCACGGTTATTACGCCATAAAATAAGTTTAGTAACTTTATATATAAATAATATTTTGTGTAAATATTGCTTTCAAACTAAACAATTAAAAGATTTGCAACTTCAAATTTACAATTTCAAAGCTCGCTGGGGATAACAATTACTAGGCATTTTAGGAATGTAGCATGTAAGGACTAAAGGGTGTAAATATAATTCACAACCCAGTAAAAACAAAACAAAGCGATTACAGCCTGTGTCATTCTTCTACTCAGTCATTAACATCAAGGTGTCATTAAAAGTGTTAATAAAAGGGGGCATTTTTCGTCGACAAGATGCGTTCCCCATTTGACAGTTCCCAGTCATAAATTGTGATGGTGTTGGATAGCCTGTAGGCCTATGAATACCAAGAGAAACTACACCATCCAGCACCTCCCACCTAGAATCTTACTGATGTCTGCAGCCCCAGTAGGCTAGGACCTAGGACCTCTTTTATCAACAGCTTTCCACGGCATTAGGGGCCTACCTGAAGATAGTGACGCACTATATGTCAGGCAAAATTGGGAGAAGTATAAGGCAGAGCCTTGACTGAGAGGCTAACCTTCACCGAGGTTCTCACAAGATCTCCCCTAATTTTTTCTATGAATATAATAAAGGAATTTTATCTCAGCCTGAACCACCTAAGGTTGAAAGCTTGTTTCTTCTCCTGGCAATGAGTGGAGTAGTGGAGGGTCACTGTAGCAAAAATGTGTAGACCATTTAGTTTACCTAAGTTGTGAAAGAAATTGTAGCATCCTGTGGCCATGTAATGCGCTACAGCAGTGCATTTCCGGCAGCCATCTCTCCTCATCTGGAACAGGTTATAGATATGCAATGTAATAGTCCGGCAGCAAACTCCCCTATTTTGCTCTGACCTGGACTAGTATAATAGTTTTTTTTTTATTGCAGAATATTGTTGTCTAGACACCCTACTTATAAAGAATCCAGAGGGTGTGGAGGTATCACCATTGGGCAATTTTAGCTCATCACGTTTTTCGAAATGACCGCCAATAGCCACAGTGGACTTTTTCACTTTCTGCCCTAGAAATATGTATATTACCACATTTCCAACTAAATTAAGCCGATGAACTAGCCGATGTGGTTTAACGTCTAGTTCATCCCCCCTTGGCCGGTTCATCCCCCTGTCTCTCTACTAGTAGCATTTGTCATCGGTGATTATGAACATGAAATCTATCATGACGACAAACATGATGTTTTAGGCCTACATAAAATATATTATAACAAATGACAAATGACAAAATCGTGTTTGAATAAATGATAGGAGTTTAGCATAAATAATCAGATAATATGTCGTCACTGGTAAGTAAGGCTTTGAATTGATAAAAACATTGCCTTTATATAAACTAACAAATGAGAAATGACAAAATCGTGTTTGAACAAATGATAGAAGTTTAGCATAAATAATCAGATAATATGTCGTCACTGGTAAGTAAGGCTTTGAATTGATAAGAACATTTCCTTTATATGAACTAACCAATTGATCACTATAAAAAATAGCGAAGAGCTGAACACACAATGCACCATTTTCCATGTACATGTAGTTCTAATGATGGCATGCTCATGAGGTGTCACCGTGTGGACATAGTCATGGGGGAGTGGTTGAAGCCAAGTATGTATAAACATGGTCGTTTAGCCTACATTTTTGCGCAAAACTGGAACATGGTCTCCAGAATATTGATGTTAATATGTAACAATTCAGATTCAAAATAAGCATAAAAGAGTTTTCAACAAGGATTTCAGATGACTCAAAAGACCTGTTTGCTTCACGAAAAACAATGCAACTGTTTCCACCCATCACAGCCAACATCACCAGTAATATAATATCATAGCATGATAAAAAGTTAGATAATCACTGGTGATGATAATGTGCCAACAGAAAGTAGCCATGATGCTCTAATAGCCTACTTAGACCAGACTTAAGCACCTCTCACGAAAAATCAGAAAGTTGTTATCAGAGACTTGCTGTTGAGGGAGGTTGATCATAGGGTAAATAGTGTTGTCTCAGATGACACAGGTGTTTTATGTTGCTTCTGCGCCATTTTACGCAGAGGAGAAATTCTCAACTGAGATGTTCAAGGAATCTACGATTGGTGATCACAACATCAAAGCTATACAAGTTATGCAATCAAATCGTAGGCCTACATGATAATTATAATGGTCTGCATGTCATGTAGCCTATCAGTGTACGATACATGTAGGCCTACAGTTACCAGTTGGTATTGACGTATTGGTCGTGGTATTAAGCCTTCAACTATCGGCAATAGAGTATTTGACATTAGGTTTATTACATGGGAATGGAGCCCTCAGCGATTGCTACTCTGGGATTGCTACTCTGATTATCATATCAGAGGTTAGCGGAACTAAGATTTGTATAGCGAAACCCAAGTCTCCGACCGTCTTGGCAATATCTGGGGATAAATTATCTAGACATTCCCAGAACCCCATTATATCGGGCGAGCGAATGAGCACTAGTCTCAATAACCCACCATACTCTATCACTCCACCCTGATATCATCTGTACATCATTTATTTCATCAATGAACTGCACTGGTTTTAGTGTATTACAATGTCCCTCAAATGACATTTAAAATTTGTGTCGAAATGTGATATTAGGCATTATTTTACAACTACTACTGTGTTTCCATCTGCTTGAGACTTTAAGTGGTCAGACTGTCCATCTATCTGTCTGTACGGTCATCTGCAATTCCTCCTGTCGGGTCGTGCAAATTTAAATCTGCAGCTGCATGATGAGGCTTAATCGTCGGCACCTTTTTAGTTTTTCAAGTAAAATTATGATGCTTGGTGATTTTAATGTACATATTGGCTTACAATTTAAAATGTTCATGACATCTTAGAGGTCAGAATGTATAAACAGTCATTATAAAGATTGATGGTAGATATATTTTATGTATCCCTACCTATGTTGTTCATTTATATATAACTAGGTTATTTGATATGGTGAATACATGAGTATTTGCCTGTATGCATATGTCGTTGCTGTAATATATATTTTTCTACTAATATTTTTGTTGTTATAACGTTTTTTGTTTTGATCGTGCTCTCATGATGTTTATTATATATGATCCCGCTTAATCTACATACAAATTTATGCCACAGAAAACGTTTGGCCAGTAATGTAGTTTCACACTTGTTCCTGTTCAGAAATGTACTTTAGTGATTGAGTAGTGGTGGCCATCCTGAATTTATGCACGCTGGCGACATCTAAATTAAAAAAAATAATGGTGGAAATGTGTTTCTCGTGGTCAATTCAGTGAAAAAAAGTTGTATTATACATATTTCTATGCCAAAAAGTAAAAAAAAAATGATTTCCACTATGCCTTTTGGCGGCCATTTTGAAAAACGTGAATAACTAAAATTGCCCAAGGGTGACACCTCCGGAATCTTCAAACAGGGTGTCTGGGCAGCAGTGTTCTGCAAAGAAAAAACTATATACTCCAAGTCCATATATACCACCATGGCTGTCGGACTATAGACAACAAGCTTTGCCATCAGTGATGAATAATTTGTGTAGCCTACCCCGCCTCACGGCCCCATATTTGTCGCCATTTTATTTACTTTTACCTTCACCTGCATTCAAAACTCTTTCTGACTGCGAGTATATATGTTCCTGGAATATCCACAGGCATACTTGGCCTGTATTTTTTATTTGTAAACGGATTCGGTGCTACTCTTATTTTTAAGCAGGTATTATTACTATACGAAGTCATGATTGTATCAGTTCAACAGGAGTGGTCTAGATAGAATCACTGGACAAGTTAAGAACGTATGCACGTATGCTATATTCAAAGTAAATCCCAAAACATAATTATATGTTCCGTTATTAAATCTAAAGTGTAAACTATCTATATTTTGTCAACTTAGAAGCGGAACTCTTCCTTAAGCGAACTCTTCCTTTAGCAATCGAGACGGGCATATCGTAATGTACCAGCAAGTGGATGCATGGTTGTGTAAATTATGTAGCTTTAAACTATACAATGAGATTCACTTCCTATGTTTTTGTCTTATATATCAGGAATTGAGACTATACCAGAATGTTAGTCTCCAGACCGGTGTTTTCACAATATAGGCTAAAGCTATACAGATAATTTTGATGGACGACAAATTTGTAAAACTGACGATAACTTTTATATTTGAAGCTTGGAAGATTAGACAGAGCATTATGTTTAAATGAAATAGATATTTTATTTATTTTCTTTCCTAGTTGTAAGGGTTGCTCACCCATGTCTCATATATATATATATATATATATGTCATAGCTATTATAAATGAGTTGTAAATGGTACAAAGCAGTGACTAATAAGCCCTAGAGGGTTGGATATTTATTATTACTATTATACTACATTTTTCAGATATAATATATGTCGCTCAGGTAAACCACCGCTCACTTATAGTATTTATGTGAATATATAGTATGCATGCATGAAATATGTATGTATGAAATATATGTAGGCCTATGCAGGCCCACTGGTCACTTAAATAAACAATTAGTTCGAATAATGAGTTAAAATCAACCAATTTGCACACTTTCCCAATCTGATTATGCTGGTGGCAATCTTGGACGCCATCTTGAACAACTAAGCACAAATTAATTAACTAATTAGAGTAACAGTGTGATAATTATTGTACTGGTACTAATTTCTCATCATTGATGGTGAATACATTATAATAAATAATAATTTAATTAATATTAATAATGGACACTTCAGTGGTGTTCACTAAAAGCTTCCTGAGCTAAGGGACCTATGTTTTTCCCCTGTTTTAGAGGAACGCGCGTATTATATTTAGGCCAAGCATTACCAAAAAAAGATGTGTTTTTTTCCTGTACGCGCATTAGGTTGTTGCCGATTTTCGAAATATAATTTTTTTTTCGAGAAGCGATAAAAAACAAGTTCATTTCGTGAGATAAAAAATATTTTTCCAGCTATGTTTTTTTTTTCTTGTTTTTTTCCGTCGCCCTCATTAACTTCTTTCAAAATAGGTCAGACGTTTTCTTTTATTTGGTCGCCCTCATTAACTTTTCCAGAATTTTGTCCAATGTTTTTTTTATTTGGTCGCCCTCATTCACTTTTCCAAAAATAGGTTTAATGTTTTTTTTCCGCCCTCCCTCATTAGATTTTGGATTTTTTTCTGATTTAAAACAGATAAATTAAGCATAGTGGCCTCAATAAAAAGGGTGGAATTTTACCCAAAATTGTGCAGAAGTAGGCCTTGAGTATTCATGCATCCGCTGACCAAAAAACAATTGGAAATGTTGTATTACAAAAGAAAATTGAGCTGATTGAGCTAAGATTATCCAATTTACAAAATTTCCAAGGTATGCCTATACCATGGCCATCTTGAATATTAATAATATAGGCTTACTCAATGATTATAGCTTGACAATCTGTCAATTCAGCCCCCCCCCCCCCTCAGTGGAAAACTAGATCCGCCCCAGGGCCTACGTGCATGCCCATCTCTGTACATACCGCTCTAACTTGACCAGATTAGCGAAATTATCTGCGACATTCCTATTAGTCCATGGGCCAGATAGGGTTACCGTGCACCTCCCCAGGACAGTCTGAGACCAAGTTTTTTTTGTTCCTTGTACCTCCCCCGATATCAAAAGTCGATGCCATCAAAACAAAGTTGGGATGGTCTACCTGTTTTGGGCCATTTTCAAAATGGCCGACATCAAAATATGGAAATCACGTTTTGTGCCATAACTTGAGTTCTAAGGCAGTTCGAGTCACAAAATTAGTGTCTATGCATATGTTTTTGGGGGTGAGGAATTCAATTATGCCAATAAAAAATGTTTCTGTCTTGTGGAAAATTTATAACCAGCTATTCAAACGTATTTTTCGTGCATTTTCGTTCATTTTTTGTGTTAGTCCATGGGCCAGAGAGGGTTACTGTGCACCCTCCACCTGAAAAAGTCTGAAACCAAGTTTTTATTGCTCATTAGACCTCCCCCAATATCAAAAGTCGATGCCATCAAATAAAAGTCGGGTGGTTTACCTATTTTAGATCATTTCAAAATGGCCGCCATTGAAATTTAGAAATCACGTTTTGTGCCATAACTTGGATTCTAAGGCAGTTAGTCACAAAATTGGTGTTTATATATATGTTTTGGGGCGAGGATCTCAATTATGCCAATAAAAAATGTTTCTGTCTTGTGGAAAATCACAAACAGCTATTCAAAAGTATTTTTCGTGCATTTTCGGTCATTTTTTGTGTTTGTCCATGGGCCAGATAGGGTTACTGTGCAACCTCCACCCATGAAAGTCTGAGATCAAGTTTTTTTGCTCATTAGACCTCCCCCAATATCAAAAGTCGATGTCATCAAATAAAAGTCGGATGGACTACCTATTTTAGGCCATTTCAAAATGGCCGCCATTAAAATTTGGAAATCACGTTTTGTGCCATAACTTGAGTTCTAAGGCAGTTAGAGTCACATACTTGGTGTCTATACATATGTTTTTGGGGACGAGGACTCCAATTATCCAAATAAAAAATAATTCTGTCTTGTAGAGAGTTCATAAACAGTTCTAAGGCAGTTAGAGTCACAAAATTGGTGTCTATGCATATGTTTTTGGGGGTGAGGAATTCAATTATGCCAATAAAAAATGTTTCTGTCTTGTGGAAAATTTATAAACAGCTATTCAAACGTATTTTTCGTGCATTTTCGGTCACTTTTTGTGTTAGTTTATGGGCCAGAGAGGGTTACTGTGCACCCTCCACCCATGAAAGTTTTAGACCAAGTTTTTGTTGCTCATTAGACCCCCCCAATATCAAAAGTCGATGCCATCAAATAAAATTCGGATAGACTACCTATTTTAGGCCATTTCAAAATAGCTGCCATTGAATTTGGAAATCACGTTTTGTGCCATAACTTGAGTTCTAAGGCAGTTAGAGTCACAAACTTGGTGTCTATACATATGGTTTTGGGGATGAGGACTCGAATTATCCCTATAAAAAATATTTCTGTTTTGTAGATAATTTATAAACAGTTAAATAAACGTATTTTTCGTGTACTTTCGGTCATTTTTCTGTATTTTAGTGCAAACTCAGACAGAATCTAACCTTAAAATAAAACCTGTAGTGTTATTTTATTCCGTGAATAATGAGCATTAGTGTTGAAAATTGTAAATAAAAATTAAACTTTGCTTATGACTAGCATGATAAATGAAAAAACCTTAGTGTAGAAAATATTAAAATAACAAAGTGGTGACTGTTCCATGAACAAATTAGAAGTACATGTAATTTTCATCCATATTATATCTGACCAACAGCTGAGTAGAATATTTCCTTCGTTGCAAAAAAAACAATACTTTCACTCACAAAAGATCTTATCGCCACTGCAAAATTTAAAACGGTAGATACACCCTTAACTTTCAATTCCAAGGGGAAGATTTGGTTATTGACAGTCATTCTTATGTATTGCACACTCATCTCACCAGTTTATCTAACACACATTTAAAAACAGAGTTTCTAACATAATAGTTGCAATGTCATCAAATTCTTATAGTGGTGACAGCTGAAATGGTGGTAAAGGGGTGGTGAAGTCCTTGTTCCACCAGAATATGAAACGCGTTTGAACTACCATAGAACACAAAATAAACATATCGCAAGTTACTGATTAGCTAAATCAGTAGCTAAATCAGTGCTAATCCGCACCACTGTCACTTTCAACTACTTTACTGTCTTAAGACATCACTTTTTCCTCTGATGAGCTTGCTACATCGTCATCCTTTTCTAATGTATCATCTTCCTCTGCTATGTCTATTGGGATAATTGGACCTTGACACCGGACTGGCACACGTTTCCCATTGTTTTCAGTCCATCCGTGACCATTAATTGCTGGAGGAATATATGGCTGAGGAATATGGGCTAATTTCCAAATTCCAGTCTGATTTACTCGTCTAATATGCTGAGACAATGCCTTTCTACATGGTGGAAATTGGCTGAGGTCAATATCGCGCTCGAGATTGATGCACTTCTATTTCAAAATAAAGTAGCAAAGATCATCTACACTCTTATGACGACTTTTTCCATAGATGGCACATGTGAACTCTTTTAGATCGATCACCATGTCATCAGAGATATGCCAAACATCACTTAATTTACATCTTGAAATCTCAGTCTTCTGACTCAGCTTTATTGGTTTAATTTTCCCTACGCGTGAATGCGGAAAGAGACAGAAGGGCAGTGCAGAGCTTCTGGCCATCATTGTTGGCTCTGTGAATTACAATAAGAAGCCTTCTTGAGCCACTATCAAACGAAATAGTGATGTCTAACTTGAAAGCATGGTGCATCAATATGAAAAACACATCACTTTCAGAACTGCGAATGCGAACTGTATCATAGCCTTGCTCTTGTGTATGGAGACAGTATCAGTTTATTTTTGATTTGAGAACAATGATGTAATCTCAGTTTTATTAACTGTTGTTCCATCTTCAGACGCAAGAAGGTAGCAGTTACCATGAGGGACAGTTATTTTTTTTTCTATGCAAGTTTTGGAGCAAATTTATGAGAGCATCAAACATCATTCATAACATCAACTAACTGTGATTTGTTCTCACTGTTCATCAGAAATGTCTTCCAATCAGCTGTTTTTTTTGCAATGGGCCACTTATGATCAATGTATCACTGGTACCAAGCATATATCTCTCCATTTGCTTAATCGAGCCTTCCTTATACATGTCTGTGCTAAAGATAATGTCACCACTCCTTGGTATGCTGTCAGATATTCTACGTGCCATGAGATGAAAGTTGCTGGTGATGTTTGACATAACATGGAAGAAAGCATTGTCATCTTGTATGACCAGAGTGCTGCTTAAATCACTTGGGACTGGTGCATCACTCATATCCTGGACAAAATACAACCAGCACATTCAAAGGCGTAGGGAAAATTAAACCATAAAACTGATTCAGAAGACTATATGGATTCTGTAAACTAGGAGATGTTTGGCATATCTCCGATTACTCGGTGACCGACCTAGAAGAGTTCACATGTGACATGTATCGCTACTCTATCTTGAAGCAGAAGTGAGCAATATTGACTTCAGCCAATTTCCACTATGTGGAAAGACATTGTCTCAGCATATTAGACGAGTGGATTATCAGACTGGAATTTGGAAATTAGCCAACATTCTTCAGCCATATATTCATCTAGCAATTAATGGTCACGGATGGACTGAAAACAATGGGAAACTTGTGCCCGTCTGGTGTCAAGGTCCAATTATCCCAATAGACATAGCAAAGGAAGATGATACATTAGAAAGGGATGACGATGTGGCAAGTTCATCAGAGGGAGAAGTGTTGTCTGATGACAGTGCAGTAGCTTAAAGTGACAGTGAGGAGGATTAGGCTTAACTAATCAGTAGCTGATGATATGTTTATGCTATGTTTTATGGTAGTGCAACCGTGTTTCATATTCTGGTGGAACAAGGACTTTACCACCATTTCTGCTGTCACCACCATAATAATTTGATGACACGGCAACTATTATGTCAGAAACTCTGTCTTAGATAATCTGGTGAAATGAGTGTGCAATACATAAGAATGATTGTCAATAACTAGATATTCCCCTTTGATATTGAAAGGATGTATCTGCCGTTTTAAATTTAAAAGTGGCGATATGATCTTGTGTGAAAGTATTTTTTTTTTTAAATGAAGGAAATATTCTACTCAGCTGCTGGTCAGATCTAATATGGATGAAGATTATATGTACTTCTAATCGGTTCATGGAACAGTCACCACTTTGTTATTTTAATATTTTCTACACCAAGTTTTTTTTCATTTATCATGCTAGTCATAAGCAAAGTTTAATTTTTATTTACAACTTTCAACACGGTAATGCTCATTATTCACGGAATAAAATAACACTACAAGTTGTATTTTAAGGTTAGTTTTTTTCTGTGTTCGCACTAAATACACAAAAATGACCAAAAGTACACGAAAAATAGGTTTATTTAACTGTTTATGAACTCTCTACAAGACAGAATTATTTTTTATTTGGATAATTGGAGTCCTCGTCCCCAAAAACATATGTATAGACACCAAGTATGTGACTCTAACTGCCTTAGAACTCAAGTTATGGCACAAAACGTGATTTCCAAATTTTAATGGCGGCCATTTTGAAATGGCCTAAAATAGGTAGTCCATCCGACTTTTATTTGATGACATCGACTTTTGATATTGGGGGAGGTCTAATGAGCAAAAAAACTTGATCTCAGACTTTCATGGGTGGAGGTTGCACAGTAACCCTATCTGGCCCATGGACAAACACAAAAAATGACCGAAAATGCACGAAAAATACTTTTGAATAGCTGTTTGTGATTTTCCACAAGACAGAAACATTTTTTATTGGCATAATTGAGATCCTCGCCCCAAAACATATATATAAACACCAATTTTGTGACTAACTGCCTTAGAATCCAAGTTATGGCACAAAACGTGATTTCTAAATTTCAATGGCGGCCATTTTGAAATAGCCCGAAATAGGTAGTCCATCCGACTTTTATTTGATGGCATCGACTTTTAATATTGAGGGAGGTCTGATGAGCAAAACAAACTTGATCTCAGACTTTTCTAGGTGGAGGGTGCACAGTAACCCTCTCTGTCCCATGGACTAACACAAAAAATGACCGAAAATGCACGAAAAATACATTTGAATAGCTGTTTATAAATTTTCCACAAGACAGAAACATTTTTTATTGGCATAATTGAATTCCTCACCCCCAAAAACATATGCATAGACAATAATTTTGTGACTTTAACTGCCTTAGAACTCAAGTTATGGCACAAAACGTGATTTCCATATTTCGATGGCGGCCATTTTGAAAATGGCCCAAAACAGGTAGTCCATTCCAACTTTTTTTATGGCATCGACTTTTGATATCGGGGGAGGTCCGAAGAACAAAAAAAACTTGGTCTCAGACTGTCCTGGGGGGGGGGGGGTGCACGGTAACCCTATCTGGCCCATGGACTATATTTTGCTCAGCTTGTGTTTTTAATGAGGGCGATATAGTTATTTCTAATAAACGAGTGGACACACATCTATGTTTAATTATGCCTATTTTTTTTTATTTATTCAGATTGATAATAAATTGTGCAAAATTCAAACAGCTGCTGTCCAATTTAAACAAAAATGCCATCTCCACGAATCGCTTGAACCTGTTCTTATACTAAATTAAGGTTATAGTTACAGACACTATACACCAGTTTGCAAAACGCTAGGGAAACAGCAAAATCGTATAATAATTTAATTAGTCGCTGCTCCTGTTTGTGGCCTTTTATATAGGAGCCTTGGCTATAATAATCCTAACAGAGAAAGAACTCGTAGGGCTTAGTCAATCTTTCAAATACATTTGAGATAACATAATTGAAAAAATATATATTGCTGTACAAAAGTATACGTCATAATAAACCGCCAGTTGCTAGTGAAAGATCAGTCTCACGGGCCACTCCCTGATACTACAATTCATCAATAGAATGATTTTCTGTGCAAGATTTTAGACTATAATGACGAAAGAAAATTATCTTCCACCGGCTGTTATTTAATCTAGATCAGCAACAGTATTTTACAATTTAATAATTAGTTAGGTTGCTGGATCAGCACTATATCCCCCGCCTGATACTCCAAATGGAGGTCTGTGGGATCATATATGCAGAGGTCATTTCAAGTTAAAGTCAAATATTGCATTATACCTTGAAATACACTATTGGTACGAGAAAAAAACTGTTGGCTGAAAATATTAATTTTAAACTTTTTTCTATGGCTTCCATTTTGAATTTTACCCATTACTAAAATGTTCAAAAGTTACAATCTGGCACTCATCGGATTTGGAATCAGCATGGTCGAATTGTATACAAACAACCCAAAAACATTATATATGTTACTGAACAAGATTAAGTGACAAAATACATCAGGCCTACACTTGCTTGGACTCGATAGGGTCTATTTAATGTCTCTTAACACAGGTCGTAGAGTGAGCAACATTATGTGTCCAGTATGACAAAGTTTGTGACTTACCTTAGTATCTCGAGCACATATACTGGGGTAGTAGCTTTACTGACCGAAAGTACCACCAACGACGACACACAGTGCTATGAATGACTGAATCAATCTAATCCTCATGTCAGTCCCCCCCCCCTCCCCCCTCCCACGTCTATTAATCGTCCGTCGCGGGTGATTTCACACGATGAACAGTGACTGTGTGCTCATTCTGCCAACTCAAGCAAAACATTGGGGTCTCAAATCCGGTGGTTAAATCCCACGTGTGATATGGGCCAGTGTACAAAAAGAGCTACATGATTTCAACAATAATTAAGGAAAAACAGAATTAAATATGAGCGTAGGTAACCTAATAGGCTCTACACATAAGCGCATGATTGAAGTGAGCAGCTGAAGTCAACATTGCATTGTTGCTAAATACCTTTTTAAAAATAAGACATACGGAATTAATATGCATCATTAGCTTACTCCATGCTAAGGCCATGTCTAAGTCACTGGATTAAATAGGGTCTACCAAAATGAGGTCCTCAGACTTAATAGTTACTCTGCACTAATTTCGCAGTCAAAATACATGAATTATAGAGAAATACAGTACTGTCACCAATTTGTAATCTAACCACGTAACAAGAGGCCCAGAGGCCTTGACGTTTGTCAACAGCATTGCAAAAAATCAGCTATAAATGTGTCAGGGAATGTATATCTATACTCTAAGATGCATTATCATGAAAAGATGTATATCCCTTATATCGATCATTGGCATTTATATTATTATGTTCGGTTCCCATAATACATTTTGCTGATTTTACACACGTTCTGAAGCACTGCACCTAATGAAATATGCTTGACAAAGAATCATTTTACAGGAATACAATGTTAATATTACAAAAGTGCAATTATTACTTCTTCTGTGACTTTTATAATGCCCCAGTTAGCCAGGAATTTTCACAAAATCTTTAATTTTCAATTTTAATTCTTCTGTCTAAAATAGGCCTAACAAAGTTGTAAATTATCAGCTTTTAATGTTTCTTACTCAACCATGAAATATACAGTAGCCCTAATCCATCATTATCACATGTGGACGTAATGCACTTTCACTGCACCCTCTTACGTAATGCCAATTATGGAAATCACAATACACACAGTAGACCTAAGGACAAAGACCCATGAAGGGGGCGGGGGCCCTAGGGTAGTGGTTAGCACCGCTGCCTTTCACGCCAGAGTCCGGGGTTCGGTTCCCGGTCTCGGCGGTTTGAAAGAAACAAAAATGTTTCTTCCCCATCCACGTGTGAAAGTTAGTATTGTGGGGAGCCTCCGTGACCGAGAGGTAGCGTGCTCGGCCTCAGACCGCCAGGGCTCGAATTTCGAATCCTGTGTCTGGAGGACAGTGTCATCTCAATCATCTCACCATCCTCAGGAGGTTCTCCTGGCCCAGTTTAGCCTATATGTGCACAAAGGTGGCCTAAAGCCCGATTCATTTCCCATGAAGGCTTTCTCAACTCACACGATCTTTGCTGAAATGTTGCTGTAATGTTGTCAGGCCAACGTTGAGTCAGGTATTAGTTGGCTGTATCAAATGCTATGAAATGAAATAAATGGGGTTCTACACCACATTTGTACACATATAGGCTAAACTGGGTAAGGAGAACCTGAGGATGGTGAGATGAATGAGGTGTCACTGCCCTCCAGACACAGGATTCGAAATTGAGCCCTGTTGGTCTACGGCCGAGCACATTAACACTCGGTCACGGAGGCTGCCCACAATATTCAATATTTACAATTGAACAGGGAGGAAACATTTTGTTTCTTTGAAACTTGAATGCCAGAGCAGGAGACGAATCCGCGATCTCTGACTTTCCTAGCAGGCACCAGGACCCACCCCCCCCCCCCGCCCTTCGATATTGTTATTACATATATACAAACACATTACCTGTGGATTTAATATTGGTTCACCGTCAGGGGCACTGCCTAACATTTTTCATATTTAATTCTACACAACATAACAAATGTGCATAATATATATTGGTCATGTCATTGCTATCCCTTACCTGTTATAATTGACAGGTATGTTTTTACTCTGGTTCTGCCATAATAGTGTTCCCTGTTCCACTTTGATTTTCATTTATTGCAAAAATGAAAAATATATATTTTAAAGTTTTATAATCCACATGCACGGCTGGTCCTCGTCTTCATCATTGACGGTTGGCCAGTAATTGGTAGAAAACAATCAACGAATGGGAAAGCGTGAATTCAACTATGAGACTGTGTCATTAAAAAAAACACTATTGGCCCAGCTGCTTTATAGACACTTTATAGCCCTAAATATTATTACTTCGAGGCATGTTTTTAATATACATATATCCACTTCTAAAGTATGCATACTTTTAGGTGCATCCCTGCAAATACGATACGGCGAACAGTGGATCAACACTCAAAGGTTTCGAATTTCAGAAGTTTAGCCAGACCAAATATAGAGTTAACTCTATGGCAAGACACGTGTTATTGTACTCCAGCGGTATTGCCTCATTGTAGTAGTCAACGCGATGCGTACAAAGCATAATCTCATAATATATTACACTGGCTATATACGCTATATTTTCCACAGAAGCTACATCGACTTAATGTTAGTTTAATGTTGGGCCAGCAGTGCAGACGGTGGACTAGCATTTAACCAGGGATAACTGGATATTTAGTTTATTGTTGTGCCGCCCTCTACATCGTTTACCCAGCATTAAAGGAACATCATTTATTAATAATATTACTATTTGTAAATTCAATTCAAAATGAAGTTATGGCTTCGGTACCACACATTTTAGTAACTTCTAATTAGATCCTTATTAGCGTGATATTTAGGCCTTTATTGCAATGTGATGTTGAATATCAGCTTCCATCGATAGCGTTCATAATACAAGAACATAAATTAGGCCTACTATTTGTGTTTTTAGCATAGACTTAGGTTAAAATCTACGTTCAGTTTAACTTGAATATAGCCCAAACATAGGGACGCAAACGGTTAATATACGGCAATATAAATAGTTAAAATTATATGTATGAGATTGGTACTATTACATATTCAGTGTTCGATTTATAAATTGGAAAAAGGGGGTCAAGGGGCCTATGATATTTTTCGGAAGGGGGGGGGGATTGGCCTTAGACGATGGGGCATGTGACCCATTATTATTTCAAAAGGGAGGCATTTTCCCAACAACAAATAAACACTTAAGGGTCATTCATATCACCTCATATTCCATACTAAACGTTCATTAGGTGTTCATGCTGATAGAAGTATATCAAAGATTCATATTGACGGTTATGCTATTATTAAAACCGGAAGAAGAAAAAATGGTTTAACATTCAGCGTTTGCAAGTAGGCCCAATCGACTTCATGTCACCACGCACTCACATGAGTTAATATCACTTGTGTCAATCAATTGCGTCAACAATATCGAGTGTTATTGGAGTCGATCACATAGCTTGAGTGCTACTCATTGTCTTCCTCGGGTGCTGTCGGATCTCTTCTTGGGGCAGTGTCATAAACTTACTCTGTTGTTGCCCCTAGGCCTACGCCTATTCACCTTAAACCGCTAAGCGGCTTGTTAATCCGTTTTATTAGCCATTTAAACATCAAGATTTGTAAATTGCTTAGTCTTAAATTACGAAATAATCAAATACGAGTTGTTTTCTCTCACTTAATGTTGTGGGTCAAGGTAGTGAGACACAACTCCAAGTGTGTGAAAATTTAAATTATTTAATTCAGCGGTTTAAGGGTTAATATATTATTATTATTAGTCACAATGAACAAATTTTCTACAATATTTGCTGTACAAAATAAATTTGTAGGCCTATTATTATTCGTTATATATTGGTCCATTTTTTTAGAATTTTTTTTGCTTTTGATTTTAATGGCATATATAGTCTAAGTCTATATAGACATCTACACCACGTACAAGGTAGAGATTTCCCTTTGAAAATACATTGATAAATGCGGATACAACAGGTGTGGCGAGGTTGTGGCGAGGCTACGTGTTCCCATGTGGCGAGGTTACCAAAGCTGTGGCGAGGTTACTCAGCCTTCTGTGGCGAGGTTACCAAATCTGTGGCGAGATTACCGTGGCGAGGTTACCTTGTGGCGAGGTTACAGTCAGGTTACAGGTGACAGTCCAATATTTCGTTGGAATCAGCAACATTTCAACTACATTTTGGTTTCAGTAGCTCGTTTTCTGCCATACTTTATTTAAATTGTATTGGTAAGCATATAGGCCTATGTTTTGGATCATGGGATGCCGAACCTTGACTCTGTTCTAACAACGCTGAATACTAATACTGAAACTAATACAGCGATACACAGCTCACAATTTGACAGTGTGCGCCGTAATGGGCATTTATTGGCGGCACTACCATGTCAAAATAAGAAATACGGGAATTTCGTCTCTATATCTAGCCTAACTGGTAAATGCACAGCACAAAAATTAAAACAACTTTTGCAGTTCTATTCTATGGACATGTTTACATTATATGGTCAGATTAATAAGCCAAAATAGAATCACTGATTTTTTTATGATTTTAGCCTGAGCCAGTCCCTTTAATTCAGCAGGCAGGGCCTTTATCTTCAAAAATCCTATGGCCCACTAAAATTAACTTGTTGCGTCAAAAACAAAGATATTGCTCAAAGTGTGGCGCAGCGATAGGATGATGTTGGGCCAGTTTTATTTTTTGTGGGAATCCCACAATTAGGCCTACTCTTTATAAGTCAGGCATTGGGTATTCTTTACACCAGGCGCCAGAAACACCAAATAACACAATACATTGGCCCAATGCTGATGTAATGCTGGGCCACTGTCTGCGACGCTTGGCCAATATTATTCCAATCAAAGCCCTTTACGGTCTAATCACTATATTTAATCATGAACATATATTTTATCTGAACACTTCTTAAAGACGAAAGTAGGCCTACCTAACCTAGGGACCCCAAACGTTATATTGGACATATTCACAAGGACTGGTGTACAGAAATGTCAACCGTTTCTCACACACAGCACCCCTATTTCCCCTAAATAGGACACAAACTCAGGCAAAATAAAATTAAAAAATAAATATGTATAGTTCACCATACTTTGTCCCCTTTTCATGTCAGATGGTCGTGATGAAAGGGTTAACTTACCACATGATGGGCATTGCAATAAATTACATTCTTCGGTCATTTTTCACACCAGAAGTGTATAAATTATATCAATGTACAATGCCTTTTACTGCCGAGTCCAAAAATCTAATTTTAATAATACAAAATTTGCAATTTTTGGAGATAAATGTCTTAGCCAAGACCTAATTGTTATATTGCTAACATAACACCGTTGTGTCAAGTGAGGCAGAGAGGGGTGAGAGAAGGTGGCTAGCCCTCCCGCGACAGACTGCTGGCATTCATGAACACCTACCCAGCTATTACGAGGCATTGACCCAATGTTGTTTTAATGTTGTGCCGACGTCTAAGACGGCGGGCCAGCATTAGAACAACATTGGGTCAATGCCTCGTGTCTGCTGGGTTGCGGTCACAGCTGATCAGCAAACTTGAGTCATTGACACAGTGTTAGTCTGATAGTGGCCCACCGTTTACAACATTGGGCCGGCATTAGCCCAGCATTGGCATAACAGTATATAGGCCTTAACAAGATAAACGTTCAATGCTAGCTTACTGCTGGCCCATCATCTACGACCATGGCTCAGCTGTAAAACAGCATTGGCTAAAGGTCTCATTTTTGCAGGGAACACCGGCAACACAATACCCTGACACAATGTTGGTTCAAGGTTGGAAGAGTGTCATAGATGATGGCACAACATTCAACCAACATTGGGTGAGTGCAAGCCAAAAGGAGGCAGTGACATCAGCGGAAAGAAAGTATATACTTGATTTACAAAATAACAAATACGGCCTTTTGGCAGCGCTATGGCAGGAAGAGACGGGACGCCAGTTAAAAAGCAGTAAATGCCTAGTATATCAGAGAGCAGATATTGCCTTCTGACATTGCACAGACAGAACAGATAGTAACGGAAGTTAACGACAGACGTTTGTGTGGAAAACCAGCTCAAAAGTTTGTCGAGTCGACAAACTAAAAATGTCAGAATCACACCAAAATGTAATCAGCATACGGCCAGGGTAAGGTGCTTCATTGGAACACATCGGTGAAGTGGTTTAAGCTCATGAGAGTAATGTGATTCGTCGACCATCTTGGATTTTGTTGAAAAAATGAAAAAACAATTCTCCAGACTAATTTCTCAGGGCCAGTGAGCACACCCAAAAGATGAAATTTGAGCTGTATCTAGTTTTTTTACAAAATTTTGTTAATATCCCAAATGAGCAAAACTAAAACATCTGTTAAAATTCTAAAACGGGCCAATATACATACTGCAAATAATCCGAGCAGGGGTTTCCGAGTGAGAGGGAACAAGTGGCGGCGGCGCCGGTGAAGAGCCTAATTAGGAATGGGGTTATATCAGGCATGGGGTGTCAAGTCAGGTATATGCGCAAGGTGTGGTGCGCAGTGGTTGGGGAGGGGGTGTGTGGCAACGGGAAGTACTGTTAGTGTAGCAGTGGTGAATGATTATCATCTAATTTTTTTGTCACCCTGAATATTTAAACTGAAACAAGTAAAACAACAACTTACATAGCGTAAAACAAAAGAATCAGACCAATAATACCATTCAAGGATGTTAGGCACTATTTAAAATACGCTGAGTATTCTGAAAGCTGTCTTAGACAATCTGGAAAGAGAACATCACTGGGAAAATATTGCCAACACTACAGATACGACATTGGAGATAAAATAATGAATACTTTAATAATGTTAATTATAACTGAAGTGTTTTGCTCATGTCATAGCTATAGCAGTTCCATTTTTACGAGTTTCAAGTAGGCCCAGTTCTTAATTTATCAACTGGGCGCATTCCTAATTTTGCCACTAACGAGTCATGCTTAATTAACTCAACAGGTGCATTTCGAATTTTGCTATTGTCATGTAATGATTAATTTATTAATTAATGCTAATTTATTAACCAGGCACATTCCTAATTTTACCACTATCAGTTCATGTTTAATATATTAATCAGGTGCATTTCTAATTTTACCAGTGTTACGTCATGCATTGGATTTATCAATCAGGGGCATCCCTAATTTTACCACTGTCAGGTCATGCTTAATTTATCAGCCATGCGCATTCCTAACTTTACCACTGTCAGGTCGGGCGTGGGCCCTAGGGTAGTGGTTAGCACCGCTGCCTTTCACGCCAGAGTTCGGTTCCCGGTCTCGGCGGTTTGAAAGAAACAAAAACGGTTTCTTCCCCATCCACGTGTGAAAGTCAGTATTGTGGGGAGCCTCCGTGACCGAGAGGTAGCGTGCTCGGCCTCAGACCGCCGGGGCTAGAATTTTGAATCCTATGTCTGGAGGACAGTGTCATCTCAATCATCTCTCATCCTCAGGAGGTTCTCCTGGCCCAGTTCAGCCTATATGTGCACAAAGGTGGCCTAAAGCCCGATTCATTTCATTTCACTGTCAGGTCATGCTCAGTGTATCAATGAGGTGCATTCCTAATTTTGACACTGTCAATTCATGCTTTAATCAAGTGCATTCCTAATTTGATCATTGTCAGATCATGTTTAATTTATCAACTAGGCGCATTCCTAATTTTAACACTGTCAAGTCATGCTTGATTTATCAAGGAGATGCATTCCTAATTTTACCTAATTGTTATTTAATGATCAGTAAACAAAAGTAATTCGATATTTATATATGTCATATTGTTTTCTACTCATATATTGTTGTCATAACTTTTCGCGAAATACCATGATTACTATAATATCGCATATACTTCCTAAGTGATATGCTCCTCTTAACACTTCTAACCAATTAACATTATCGGCCTTTGTAAGGTCACATGAAAGAATATTGTTTCTGACATCAATCAAAGTAGGCCTATAATCTCTAATCTGCTCTCAGTTCTTCGACAAGCTTCTACTATTAGTCAGGGGGCCAGGAGCTGAACCTGGAAAGTGGGTCCAAAGTTTTTTTTCTCAATGTTTTTATGTTATATAGGTATTGTTCTCTATGAAACCGCGTGATGGCATTCTCACAGCATTGAGCATTTTGAAATAACGTGTTTTACAATTTTTCGCCCATCGCGGTACAAAATAATGGTTTTACGTGATCGGGAAAAACAGAAAATCACTTTATATATTGACATAACTGATAATTATTAGTTTTATCGGTTGTATATTGATGTATATTAATAATAAATATCATTGGGTCAAAGGTCAAGGCTATAATTTAAGGTCAAAGGTCACAAAATCAGGTCAAACATGCCTAATTCAGTATCGTTTGTAGGCCCTATATTACATCCCCCCTCCCCACATTTGTATGTGTTTCTATAGCTGAACCTGTAGTGATTGTCTTATAATAATGAAGTGTCATGATCTTTATAAACTAGATAACCTGTCGCTCACCTATTTTCGCTCCTCTAGGTCACAACCCAAATGTGGCATACTTGACCGTATATATTTGCTGGGATGAGAAAGATAAGGGGATTATTATATTGTTTGAATTATATTGTATGGGGCAGTCAACATTATTCACTAACCCAATGTTGGGCCATTATCTGCGACGCTGGCATTGATCCAAATTAACGCTTCTCCAACGTTTAGATGCCCGGTCGCTATTGAGACACACGGAGGAAATTTGTGGGCCCTAATTAGGTAAAGTTAAATGCCAATTGGCCAGCCTCTGTGTCAAGGCATATGATTGTATTGTGCAAAATATGAAGTTAGTTCATCAATGACAAAGTGGTTTGAATTTAACTGTGACGTATATATGTTCCGTTCTTGTGGTATAACAGTTTAACAGATGAGTAAATAATTCATGATATTTAACCTTTTTGTTTCTTTTTTATAGTTCCAATATCAAAGCATATCTATATCTGGCTATATGGATACATCAATTATCAATATGTGGTGTAATAATTCAGGTTACTGTACCTGCTAAACTACTGTACCTGCTAAACTACCAACATTGTACGTGATAGTTATTTAAAATAAATAGTTATTTATCCTATGTTAAGTTAAATAATCGGCAATGACACCACCACCTTCGACATCATTTTGCCATTTGCTATATATTTATATTAAAGTTACAGCTACCATCCTGTTCATTATTTGTTTCATCATATTTGTTAATGCAGTACTAGTATGCATCATATTCTTAGACAATGGCATTCCTGCTCTGCTGCTTCCACATCGAACACTATCACATGGTTCTTACTGGAGCAACCATATTTTATTTTTTTGTTATGTAATTAGGGACCAGTTGAGATTCAATCTGGGACCAGTTGACTTCAATCAGGAACTGTAGTTGAACATAACATATTCCCATCTATGCTCCGTTCATATGCTATCGGATCTAACTTCTGTGGCTCAAGCATCAAGACATTCTTCACCGGAAAGTTTGTAAATGTTCTATTTTCAAATTTTCCTGGAAGGCTTGCTCAGTTGATGGCAATTATCATAATTATCAACAGGTGATGGGAATATCAATATTTGTCTCCTAAAGCAGTGCAGCAGATTGGTCTATGATTATGTATATCACAGTTTAATATGCCGAATACCCCCTGTGAAGGTGCACTATATGCTGTGATCACCTCCTTCGTGATTAGCGTCTTGTTATGCCAATGACTTTCGGAATTTTGATATTTAGATCGGTCCTGGTATTAAGAGTGTGCATGTGCTCTTGTGTATGTTTTGAATAAGCCCTTCATCCTGTTGCGGGTCATGACATATTCAGATGAGCTGTTATTACTAGCAGCAATCAAGAAAGCTGTTGGAACAGGGATATGTTTCAACTTAGATACCCTACATCTGGCTATTCGTGCTCAAAATTTAGTGCTGGAATTGTAGTAACGCATATAGAAGACTAGATGTAGTGTCATTATCTTGGAAAGCAACATGTCGCACAGCAAGCGCAGAGCGCAATTTAAAGTATGTTAACATACTAAGTTAATTTAAATATGCACAAGAGACATAGGTTTAATAAAATAAATGTCTCAAATGTACATTTAAAGGATCTGCTAAATTACAACTTTATCGGCATATTCTCATTCTGACTTGCGAGATAAGACACGAGATACAGGATAGCTACTGGCTGATTCAACACCTCATTTAGACCACCGCAACACTCTGTGCGCTGAGGGCGCATCAAAATTACTTAAATTATAAAATGCTTCTGTTTTCCCAGGTTCCTTGCCAACCAGACATCTGCAATGAGTATGATATATTAATGAAGAATTGGAAAGGCTAAAAGCAGCTTTTAAATAAGCTTTGTTGCCTTTATCTCACTCTCAGCACCCTTCGGGTGCTAGGGTTCACTCATCATCGCATTATCTTGTGTAGCATTGTTTTGTTTGCGTAAATGTAAGTCTGTACCACGGTACTGATCCTGCCATCAGAGTTGTACACCGATGGCACCCACGAAGAGATGTATACCACCAACCCGGGGATATGTCTCTGATGAAACCAATTATCTGGATACACCCAAAGGACGTCTGTCATAATTTTATACAGTTGCAGATTTGATTTCATAATTGTAAATTGGGGCCTGTCGCCAATGACTGGAAATGTGTCATATCAGTCACAGCAGTGTCATGGTGTGCATGTGGCATATCAATATGTGGTAAGCCTATACAATTATGTATAATTATGCTACGATGGTGTTTTGAGTTTCACACACTGTCTGCTTTTCTACAAATTATTCGGTTTGACGATTTGCAGATTTCATGAAAAAAATGCAAATAAAATTGACCCTTCATTGGCCCTTCTCTAACATGTTTACCTCGCTCTCTTGGTTTAGTGGCAACTCTGGTAGAGCGAAAGACGCAGGCATGTCACATTTTTTTGGATCATAGTATCTGATAAAAACGTTATCGAAATCATGATAATCTGCGGTCGTCTTGATCCCTCTTTTGAAAACCTTTTAATTGTTGTTTCATCGCGTTTAAAATAAAACATAAACTGTGGGTGGGTCATTCGCTGCTGAGCCCTCTTGGTCTGAATTATTAATCACGACAAACAGTTAGCAAAAGTAATTCCAAATAAATGAAAATAATTTTAAATTTATTTTGATTCACAAAGCATAACACTCAGCTGTGGTTACATTATCTGTCATCAATTGAAGGTGCACTCATACTTTGCAACAGGGGTATAATGTGATAGGTACGACTTGCAGAAGCATGGACATATCACCAAATAGAACTAGACAGTCCGTCAGAGACTGCAAACCTCCGCCGCAGTGATTGTGCATTGGATCCGGATCGTAAACTAATCCGGATCATTTCCAAATTTAATGGATGGTTCTTTGGCCCGAGACATACCTCTTGTAAACGTTTCATGAAAATCCATTTTTTACTTTATAAATAATCCTACTGACGGACAGACAAACCATCGCGACCAAACACATAACCTCCTTTGGCGGAGGTAATAAACCACACGATGATTTCTTTCAAAAAATATATAAATCTATGAACAAATACTTTGATGTTAAGTGTTAACACCATTGGATGACGTAGTATACAGAATTTTAGAACGTATGGCCAGAATTATACATTATATATCTCGTCGATATAGAATATTAATTTTTGCGGTACGTATGTTTTACAGATACTCTGCGACATCATATTCAGGTTCGTAATGAAATTCCTTTCATTTTGATAGGTCACACTCTTATATTATTGTGAAATTTGGCCTTGGAATCAAAGGGTTCACATAACTCAAAACTTCTGGTTCAATCAATTTGTACAATTATGGTTTCACTTTTGTTAACACTGGAGACATACTATTTCCAATGATGGCAAATATAGATAAGGTTAGTGCTTTATATACATATTTATATTTTTCAAAACGTGTATAACTATTATTTTGCGTCCCGATCGACGCGATTTTATAAAACGTGTTATATAAAAATGCTCAATGTTGTGAGAATGCCATCATGCAGTTTCCTTGAGTACAATACCTATATAACATGAAAACACAGAGAAAAAAACTTTGGACCCACTTTCCAGGTTTGACCAAAAATATGCATTTGACCCCCTGACTATATGTTTTTGAAAAACAAATGATCTCATTTTGGGACAAAACAGCAATTCAGCTTTAACAAGTGAGAGATTATCTTTTCGGTCTCAATTAAAATATATAAATTCTAGAAAAATTGACGATCTTTTAACATTTATAAATGCCACGGGGACGTTATCAAAAAGTATCCACCGCCACATAGGCCTAGTGGGTGGAGACTTGATAAATAATATATTAAACTGTCTAAAGTGATAAAATGTCAGCTCTTTCGAACATTACTTCAGATATTGAAAATTGTCAACATTGTATTGCTATCATACTTATTAGTGGAAAGGGAGATAATGTAGTTTGATCTTTTGTTATGTAGACAAAAAGATTGCTAAATATTGTCATGTTCAGAATAAATATTCTGATTCCGTATCTTTATAAAAAAAAAAGAAAATAAATATTTAGGTGGATTACTTGTCAATATATTTGTGATTGCGAGAAAATAATCTAACAGTACTTTATTTCTAAGTGAAATGACATACGTTTTCGAATTCCTGATATGTTCTACTATAGAACAACCATCAGACCATTTTCACTCAAAAACATAGCTAAAGCTATTGGACTATGTTGTTTTACACTGGCTCATTCTTGAATGGTGTGTGGCTGGAGGCTCGTTATGTGACAAGGATTAGGTTAGTTTGACATTATAAACTTCCAACATGATGTCAAACCATGGTATAAATGGAGTAGATCCCTTAAATATTGAGAAGCTGGGGGCTGTTATGCCACAGAAGAGCACCGCTGCATGTAAAGGCACATCAGGTTATCATTAAATTGCACAGAACTAACCAAGCCGCCACTTAAATGACTGATCTGGCTTCACAATGTGGATTTCAATAATGACACAAAAACATAATATAAAAATCACAAAATGTTCTATTTTTTTTTTATTTACTATATATTCAGTCATTTCTATACATTATAATAATAAAATCTAATGAGCCCTACACATTTTCATAGATGGCAGATGAGTGAAAAGATATGTGGGCAATTCCACCTATGATACATTAGCTCAAACTTCTCAAATTTTAATCAGGGTTAGGCTGATGATTATTAAACTGTTTAATAATTTTACCGCCTATGAAAGTTATTTTATATATTAAATTAAGGATTGACAACATATTTTGTATTATGGTTCGAGATATGGAAAAAATTGGCATTATCAGATCACCAAGCACAAAAAATAGATGATAAGTAATGCTGAACAGTAGAAAGAATTATAATGTGAAATCATAGAATATAACCTGTAGTTTTATTGCATGCATTAATATTATGACTAGTTGTTTAGGATGGAATAAAATACCTCTCTGGGGTTTGTTACACACATTATACCTTCATAGAACTAGTGATTAAAGCTTAAAAAGTACATCATGTTAAACAAGTTATACATTTCCACACAAACAGTAAAAATAAAATATTTCCTCAAATTTATTTATCAAAACTAAGAGAAAATGATTTTCTCAAACGCGGTGAAGTGATCTAAGTCTAGCTTTAAGTAAGGCCAAAAAACTGACATCACTTAAACTTTGGGAATTTTTAATGATGACTTCACTGCAACTCAAAACTAATATCTCCATACTAAAAGAGTTTATCGTTATGTCAGACACCCGGAAATGGTGCTGGAGGGTTACAATCTACACTACAGAATGCTTTGCTCTTTGCTATTCTCATGATTCTCGAAGCCTAGATTGTTTGCATGTGATCGTTCGATATCCACAACAGTCTTTTTAGTACTTTTTATTAGCTGATTAAACCACTGTTAATGAAACATCAATATTTGTAAATGGTTGGTCTGAAATTGAACAAATATCAGTAATTTTCAAAAACTTGGAAGTTGTGGATCGCAGTAGTGAGACACAACCTCAAATAAATACATTAACAGGATAAGGGCTGAAAGCTGAGATGTTAAATCGCTACAGGAATGTAGTGGTTATGTTGGAACTCAACACCAAGATTGTCTCAGAAGACAACTTAAAACATGAAGTTGTGTCTCGCTACCGTGACCTACAACTTCAAGAGGGTGAAAATTGCTCGTATTTGTTGAATTTGAGAGAACATTTGCAAATCGATGTTCAAACACTCATTTTTTTCCCAAGGACAGTGATTTAACCTGCCAATAAAACAGATAGAAAATAATTAGAGTTGTACTTAACGCTTCAAGGGCAGCTGCTTTGTAAATATATCGGATGGGCAGAACATTTAATTGACAAATTTATGTAAAATAAAAACACCGTTGATTACAACAAAAAGAAAAACATCAGGGGCCACGTTTTGCGACGATCCTAAAAAATTACCCAACAGGCACAAGACCTTAAATCAATGTTAATTTAACGTAGGTCCACAGTCTACGACACTGGACTGACATTGAACCAATATTGATTCAATATCTTGTGTGTGCTGGGTGACTTACGACCTGAGCAGTTAATTGACTGGATGAATATACTAGAAAAGATGGATTTAACTATTAGCTTCAATTTTAATATCATCTCGGCACACGTCCCCAGCACTTTTAGAATAATAGTAAAACTGTTATGGATTTATTTCAAGTGAGGGGAGATAAATAATAAATCAGCACTATAAGAATAAATTAGAATATATACAATATGTTGTTACCCTACGTTGAGCGATCAACAATATAAATGACACCTTCACTAAATGAATGGGCTTTATTTACATCGTTTGATGATCATGGGAAAAAATATAGGCTAACACATAATACTTCAAACAGATGGTCATATCAGACTGGATGATTCATCTCATTTGAGTTAATATGTCTTAACTGCAACTATTTTGAAATTAAGCACAAAGAAAAAAAAATATATATTTAGAGCATGATATATTATTAGTGTACATTCTCAGTACACAGTTTCAAAATAATCTAGACTTGTATCCAATGTGTTTTTCTAGTCAAGTAAAGTGATAATAAGTCTTTATAGTTTTATTCTTTGAAATAGCATAAGCTCAAGGAACGAAAACCACTCAAATAACTTTTATAGCACTTAACAGCAAAACGGTTAGTGTCCATACAAAATATTATAACTATGAGATTGATAAACGTTCACTATCGCTACTTCAATCAGCTTATAGATAAATCCAATTCAGAGATAAAAAATTATTTGGCTGAACAAATTGTATGGCGCAGTATGCACTAGATATTGACCATACCAAATAAAACGCCTATGAAATTAATGAAATATGTTAGAGAAGATGCTCAGGTTTTGAAAAAATTCATTTGGGGAGATTTTAAATCACTTGCGTATTTTGTCAAATTTTGAAAGAATGAAAAATCATAACAAACAAGTCAACAAGACAAGACTTATTGTTTGTTATTTGACCTAGGAATAAACTTACAAAGTCAACGTCTTCTGTTAGCTACAGAAGGGTACGCATCATCTGCAGCAAAACTACGCTATGTAAAACGATATTGCTCATGGAACACCATAAGCAAATTTACAGCAAAAAACAAAATGTTGTAAGTGATTCAAAATTAGGAGCATTTGTTTTGTTGTGACACACATTTATAAAAACATGTGCAAATGCTTTCTAAACTATACACATCAATCAAAATATATAAGTATTATTATATCATGATCAGCTATTGTGATTATCATTGTAAAGAAATCTTAATAATTAATTCAATAAATGCAGAAATGCAATAGTTAAAATTAGAACCCAATATATTATTAGGATGCCAGTTTCTTTCAAATCATTGTCTTTCCTTTCAAAAATATTTGTCAAAGATAGCTGGCAAAGCTAAACTGGTAAAAACTTATTAGCAGTTAAACACTGTAATATTTCAAAGTAGTGGTGATTTGAGTAATATTAAACCTCAACTAGATCAATGACATTCAGTTACAAAAATATTTAT
Organism: Flabesymbios commensalis; assembly: GCA_964017125.1. NCBI lineage: Eukaryota > Metazoa > Annelida > Polychaeta > Terebellida > Flabelligeridae > Flabesymbios > Flabesymbios commensalis. The sequence continues at coordinate 53,978,876 of OZ024915.1, forward strand.
ATAACGAAAATTTATGACCCGCCACGCGAGAAGGTACCTCCCCGCGGCTTTATGCAATTTTTTTATGACGTCATTTAAAATTTGAATTTAATGATTACATAACTAATTTTAAAATATTAAAAATAATAAAACAAAAAGTTATTAATATTTTTCGAAAATTCTTTCAGTTATCGAAACAGAAAGGACACAGCTATCTCATCAACTAATAAAATCAATTTTGAAAATTTTGACTTAATGGCCCTTTTCGTGTGGCGGGTCACATATATTTATTTATTTCAGAGGCGTTTTCTTACAAAATTATTTTCTTAACATACTTCTGTTAAGAAACTTCTTTCACACATTAAAGCAATACCTCCTAATTGAGAAATCCAAATAGCATTTTCTCAATAATATTGATAATACCAGTAACCTCCTGGGAGAGCATTGTATATAGAATATATATTTTTATTTTCACCCATTTAAAGCTCTGTCGCACTACTAAAGTCCATAACTTCAAGTGAGTAAAAATTACTTCTATAATTTCCAATTTGAATAAAAATATATGCCACTGTAGCAAATTCAATGTCTCTTTTCTTGTCTGAGAGACAACAAAAAGACTGAAAAGGTGTGATTGGCACAGAAAGGGTTAACCCTGTATCGAAAGGATTGCATTAACCCTTTAAGCACTCACATTCCATTTATGCACCATAATATTTTCAAGATAATTTTCATTTGATGATTCATCACAATAACAACAGTCTGTGGTATCCCAGCAGTCAAAAGACGTTGAATAGATGTTGGTTTAATGTTGGTCCACTTCTACGACGTTGCACCTACGTTAAACCAACAACGAAAGATTGACTTCTGACTGTGCTTTCATTTGATATATTATTTCACTTGTGTAGCTTTTAAAATCTGCTCATTTTTATAAACACCTTGACACCAATCTCCCAACAGCAACTTACACCTCAAGACGAAAGAAAATGTAAACAAAATAGCTCACTGTTAGGAGGCTTAACCCATAACATGTTAAGCTCTACTATAGACTAGTCGTTTTCAAGCCAATTTATTAGCCGATCAAATCACTGTTACTGGGAACGAAATTATCCGTCAGATGCTGATGTATGAGAGGGTTAAACACCATAGCTATGCATTGACATCTTGTGAAGTTGTGTAACGCTACCCTGACCCACAACTACAACTGGATTAAAATTACTTTTATTTGCAAAATTTGGGACCAAACATTTCCAAATCCTGATGCATAAACACTCATTTTTATCCCGACATCAGTGATTTGATCGACTAATAAAACAGATTAATAACGACATTAACAGCAGGATAGGGGTTAAACAAGCGGCTATGTGATGGCTGTAGCTCCAGGCAGTTTGATGTGTGCATCATTATACATTATAACGTCATTAATGTACATCACATATAATTACACCGAGATCTCCAGGTGAACAATGAGAACTATACATACAAATACTAAATAGTGGCGGCTACAATAATGCCTATCCTAGAGTAGTTTCTTAATACAGCTTCAATTCTCTTTATATCTTTACTGAACACATGTTTAAAGTATTATCGCACAATGCGTCTTTGTTCACAGCACACACACGAGTTCGGTCTTACGCCAACTCAATGCTAGATCAACGAAGATATTGGACCAGCTCTGCCATGCCAGGCCAAAAGGCAGGAACTGCTTACTTTATGCGAAACCAAAAGCGTAAGCAGCTACTGCCTTTTGGCTCCGCATAGCAGTATGAGGCGACGTCAGGCAGTCAATTTGTGTTAGCATTCAACTTTATCATTATCCTTATTTCGGTGCGATTCATCACCACCCGGACATGGTGATGAATCACTAATAAGTTTGTCTTGTACATCTAACGAATCACCATTTCCTTTCAAAATTTCCACAGAGGTAGGTTTACTATTTACAGTTTCAAGTTTAACATTATCGTTGCAAGTCCGAACACACTCCAAAGCCTGTTTGCCAGCTTTACTACCAAACTCCTCAGCCTGTTCGCTAGCTTTGCTAACACACTGCTCAGCCTGTTCGCTAGCTTTGTTGACACATTCTTCAGATTGTTCACTAGCTTTGTTTCTACACTCCTCAGCCTGTTCGCCAGTGTTTCTATTCTGAGGTGACAGGTCACTAACGTTGCTTTTTGAGTCACTGGAGTCATTACACACTTCTTCCTGTCCTTCACTATTAACTACATTTCTACAACTGTCTGTGTGTTCACTATCGTCCTTACATCCACCCATTAAAGAATTTGAGTCTGTCACAACATCTGAAGTTGGTTTTACAGGACTAACTACTATGCTATCAGATTCTTTTTCTTCTACACCATCAGTGTCCATCCCATTTTCCAATGACTTTTTTAAGCACTGGACCGTTTTCATCCCTGTATCAGGGTCCACTTCCTGATTCTTTCTTACGTCCGGTGTGTTTTCGCTTTCAACATCATTGTCATCAGACTCTTTCATTTCAATGTCTATTCTATTCACTACACATTCCTCCGCTTCTATTCTATCTTCCTCTCTGTTCACAGTCACTATTTCATTCTCTGAGCTAACACAATTCGAAGTATTTTTATCTGAATTTGACCATTTGGAGTCTCTTTTAATCATTTTAGCACACTCCATTGTGACACCTACTTCACCTTTATCAGATGGTGAAGCACCAAACAGCACAGTCACCTCACCAGGTTCAGTCAAACCTATATCTGCATCAATATCATTTGAAACATTTTTATCAAATTTAGATATTTCTGTTTTCATGGAGTCATCAATATCTCCTGCTTCAACTACTTTATTAGAATCAATATTATTTTCCAAAACACTTTGTGGTTGGGAATTCACTGAATTTTTTACATCACTACATTTCTTGGTTTTACAATTTTCGTCTTTGCCATTGCCACTATTTTTTGACGAGCTTCCCCCCTTGCTCGGCCCATCAAAGGCAGGGTCAGATTTTCTTTTTTTTGCATGTTTATCCCCTTTATCATGTTTATGTAAACCTGAACCAGAATTGACTGATTTGACTTTTGAATCACCATGTCTTAACTTTTTCTTATGTGATGTATGCCTTTCTTCTGACAGAGATTTTTCTACTGCATCACAGTTCTTCACCGCTTTAACATTATCATCACTAGGTTTTGTAGATTTATGTTTGCTTGAATCATTACACTTTTCTGACGAGTTTTTATGTTTACTTGATCTACTTGGACTACTAGCATCAGATATGTCTTTGTTCTTCTTGACTATATCTGAACCAGATCTTCTCTTCTGTTCTCGATCTTCACTATCTTTCGTATGACTACTGCTTTTGTGTTTTCCCGTGTGACTATGTTTACCCTTTGTGTGTTTATTATGACCAGAGTCTGAGTGAGTATTATGCTCAGTTTTCTTTGATTCTAGCATGTTTGTATGTTCTTTTGTTTTCCCGACAACCTTACCATTTTCCACAGCAGCATAACTTTCAGATTTCATTTTGAAATCCTCATAACTAATCACTTCTGATTTGACGACAGACTTAGAAGCTTGATTTTCTGCTTCCTTCTGTACTGGAGTTTTAAATTTCTTGTTGGAGAGATTGCTTTTATTTATCTTTACAGGAGTGAAAGTCAAAGGTAAACTAGAATCAAGTCCTTTGTCTTTAGCAATACAGAGGGACAGCTGCAGAATTCTTGTAGCTTCTCTTATACCACTCAGATAGGCACCAGTGACAGACTGTGGATACTGACGATTTGTGGCCTGCAAACAAAAAGTCATTTTTGAACAGAAAACATGGCCTAGCAGTAGCACTTACAGCTACACATTCTATTGTCATAAAATTTATTACTAATTATGGCCAATGGTTGGCCAATTAAGTAGCTAAAATTTCATACACCCCCGAAATGCACATCTACAACCCCTAAGGGATGTCTGTGTGCAACATGAAATAACCCATAGGTTTCCGATAATTGCTCTGAAAACACAATTTAGTCGGAAATCAGGCATATTAAAGCTAATTATGGCCGATGATCATCCATTTGGATTTTTTAAAATTTCAAAAAACTCAAAGGCACACCTACACCCCCTAAGGGATATATGTGTAAAATAAAGAAAATCCATCCACAGGTTTCTGAGATCTGCTCAAGAAACGAGCTGCGGACGGACAGATTGTGGGCCAGACATCCGAGGTGATGCTAACTTCGTCAGGCGGGGGACAAAAAAAAAGATCAGTGAAACAAAAAACTCAGCAACTTAAATTTTCATTTTACAACATGACACCCAAAATTTAGTCTGATCTGTCATGCCAGACCGAAAGGCAAGACAGACAGCAGACAAAAAGAAACGTTTATTATGCCAGATTACATGGTTGGGAGACCAAAAGTAACCGCTATTGCGAGAGTCACCCAATGCACAGACAGACAATCTGGATAGATAATTATATATTATATAATAATTCTCTGTGATAAAACAAGGAAATGGAAGAAGAAACACTGAAACGAGAACAAACCTCTCCAGCAAAGAATAGCCTATCTCCGACGGGGGCAGCCATGACATCATAGAGTTGACCTGAAGTGCCGACAGGGAGGTAACTATAAGCCATCCCTGCCAACGGCTTGTGCTTCCAGCGGGTCACAACATAACGATCAGGCTCAGGCACATTCTGAAAAATAAAATACATGCATCAACTTAAATCTGGGTACCTGTACATCATTGTGTTGTGTATTACTGCAAACCAAAGAAAACTAAGATTGAGATTAGGTAGACGTTGTGAATAACTAATGAACTGTTAACTCGCATGCTATAGTTATCTAGGCAATCTTTTTAACCCTTCTCCTGCCAAATTAACATATTTATATCTTACCCAGTTGGAAGTTGCGCCTTGTTACAGTGACAAACTTCCAAGTAGGGTGAAAATTCCTCATATTTGTATAATTTGGGACTAAACATTTGCAAACAAAGGAGCAGTGGCACAGCACAGCAGATATGGCAGAAATCATTTCTATTTCTCAAAGGGTTAACCTACCGGGCATGACAGGGCTGCTTATTTACTTCGCCGCAGGCTCTGTAATACTGACCGCCATTTTATATCCACAGCCAGCTGTGAATATACGACATTCGCGCCGCCTACCCATATATATTGGGATCATTCTATGGGTACTCCAAAGACCCAAATTAAAAAAAATAGCAATGTGCAGGGATGTGACTGACTGTTTGGCAAAAAACTGAAAGAAACAGCTGGGGGTTTGGGGGGCGGCGTAAGCCCCCCGTAGGAAATTTGGGTGTTTTGGGGGGCTTCTGAGAGCACCTTAGATGATTTAACTATTACTCAGCTTCTAGCTAATGTTTTTTAGTATCGGCTTGTTTCCTTCGGGCTGCAAGTTCTGTCAGCTTTTTAGCAAGAAAAGCTTTCCATTGCTTGGCTGATCTCGCCAGCGAATGAGCGTGTGGTATCATATCAATGCTGCAGTTTGTTGACAAAATAATATAAGCACGTGGCGATTTCAAGTAGCAGTTTCCTATCACTGTATCAGTCATGTTGGAACAATCACATCCCTGAATGTGACAACATCAAAATTCCCACAATACCAATTCAGACAGGTGAAATCATGGAAGCGGCTGAGAAATGAGCTCTGTCCTTACAAACTACTAACCTCCTCAGGAAATAATTTCCTCAAAGTCGCGACACACATGGCCGCTACACGGGCATCATTTTTTGTTTCTTGCTTTTCATCTTCACATCTCTTCACCAGCCGTGTTGCTGCTCCGCTCAGGTAAGTCACCAGCACACCTGGACTCGATACGTCATATTTACCCTATTCAAAATGCATATTGATAATTTAGTAGTGTGATAATTAGAACCACTACAGTATTAACAAGAAAACTACAGTATGTATCTCACCAAACATGGCCATTGGCCCTATGTAGGTTTGATGTTGGATCATTGTTAGTTGAAATGGAACCATACTGAACACACAAGACTGAAACAAATTGTTGGTGCAATGCTGGGTTATACTGCTGTGCAAAGCCAAAAGGCAGTCTCTCCTTTCTTATAAAGTAAGCAAATACGTTTTGTAAGGTAAGCATGTTTTCTTGACATTTTTATTTGGCTTTGGAGCTGTTAAAACATCATATCGTCGCCTCGGAGCTAAAGGATCCTATCTGACACTCGTTAGAGTGGCAGATAGGATCCTTTAGCTCCGAGGCGACGATATACATGGGCTGGCAGAACATTGTCTCAACAGATATAGAAATCATCCCCAGCTAGAGCTAAATAGTTTTGGGAAAGTACCGTTTTTGGTGAGAGGTCGCAAAAGATAGAGAACTGCCCTCGTTCATCAGCAGATGATGGTACATGACCAAAACAATCAGCTCCGTTCATTTTTCTTGTCCAAAACCTTCTTGAAAATAGCAACGCCACCTGCAACAAAGGATGTCATAAAGATTACCAGGGTATGCTGTACAGCAACACAATTAATAGATTGATATGATAACAAATCAAAATAATAAATTATGTATTACATGTATTAGCATAATTTTAATGATACACTCATTATTTATATCATAAGAAAAAAAAACATCAATATATTACTTATATCTGTATAATTCATTTCAATGATAAATCAGTTTTTTTCAATTTATTAGTAAAAATAGGATGAGCTAGAAACAAAAACAAACATTTAATGTGAGTGACGACCTGTTCACAGGTAGGGCTTAGCACTTCCAATGTTTCATCTTATAAGGCAATTTTAGAAATGTTGCCCTTTTTGAGCGTAGTGTTGCCCTCTGTGAGAGCCATGCTGCCCTTCAAATATTTAGCAAGCACCATGCCCTTTTGCACTATTGCCATGTCGCATTCAACCCCACTCGGGCCATTGTGACTGAATAAACCTCAGTAATACCTGTTGATAACATTTAACCCTTACAGCGATGACATATTTGTTGTATAAACCATGGAGATCAAAGGTTTTTTTCAATTTCAACATCATATATGTCTTAGTTAGCTCTTTCTGCTTCATTTGAATACCTATGTTATGGGTTTATAGCCAATATAAATATGACACTATTTCAGTGTGGACATCGATTTTAGAATCTTAAGCTTATAGACATGCGATTCTGACATCTAAAGTCAGTCCCAGCGCTGAGTTTTGCCGCCAAAGTTCAGCTATGAAAAGTGGAGGTGAAAGAGTTACACCAGTTACACCACGGTCTTGTGTTTGTTTAGGTCTTTTCAAGGCTGGTCTTATTTACCTTTTCCAGCTGGCCTTTCCCCAGGTTCTGTATGGCTTGTCGCTTATTCAGTGGTAGCTGAGGGGTGAAAGTGATGGATTTGGCGCTGAGAACAGAAAGCGGGACGGATACAATCACTCGGGCAGCCTGTATCTCCTCTCCAGCGGATGTCACTATACGTACACCGTCTGATCCAACCTCCACACTCACAACCTTAAACAAGATGCATGTCTAGTTATGATCAACATAATTATTTAACCTTTGAGCTGCTGAATTGTTTGTGAGTACTTTTCATTCATTTGAAGCTGGAATTGATAATCCAATTTCCAGCTTCAAAAGAATGAAAAATAATACTGTTTACGAAAAATAGACAGCACCCAATTTGAATTATTTGATTAACTGAGCTTCTACCACAAAATATAATTATTACAAATATTAGTGGGGCTTCAGGTACATGTAGTCTGAAATTTGCTTGAAAACATAGATATATATGGTATTAGCAGTACAAGGGTTTAACCCTTTCGAGCCTGAATTTACCATTGTCATCTTCATCCACTACAAGCCACGAATTGCTGTCGCAATTCTCGACTTGTAGTGGATGAAGATGATTTGAAGTGGATTAATGAAAATTGCCATGTATTGGTGAACCCCTAGTTGTAGGGAAATTAAGTATGATTTCAGAGATGTAAAACGATGCATTCATGCATCGTGAGGGTTTAACTCTTGTGCTGGTAAGCTCGTTTCTTTATACAGTCTCAAACATGCTTAAAATAAAATGACACTGAAATTAACCTTAGTCACAACTATTATCAATTTTATCTGTTTTATTGGTTGACCAAATCACTCTTATTGGGAATGAAATGTGTGTCTAAACATCAAGATTTGCAAATATTTGTGCTCAAATTAAACACATATCAATAATAAAAGGCTGGTGGTAAATGTAGTTGAACAAATATTTACATTTGGGGAGATGTCTATTCTTTTCAGAAATAGAAATATGTTTCTTCACTTGAAGCTTGAAATTGACAAGTGTTAGTAATTCCAGCTTCAAATGAATGAAAACTATTCAGAAGGACAAGAGTTAATAAGATAGAAGAGAGTAACAGATATTTAGTAACTTTTAAATATTCATAAATCTACAGGGATCTGAATTTTTCACAAGGAATCTTCGAAAAAATAGTCATTTCTATAGTTAGAAATAAACCAAACCAACCTGCTTTCCGAGTTCAATGTTAAGATTTGTTGTCAAAGCTTTTAGTAGGTGCCCATAACCTTTAGATACAAGGCAATGTGGGCCGTCAAACTGAGGCCACGCCTCATTTTGATCCCAGTGTAAAGCAGAAACCTCTTCTAATCGACTTCCAAGAGCAAACTCAAGATTACTTAGATGGAATTGTAATAAACGCTCTTCTTGCTGCAATGTAAATTGAATAGTATTTTATAAGTGCATGTATGTCTCAATTTTCTTCCAGTTTTTTTTATTTACATACAGTCATTAGACAAAATATGGTCATCTGGTTATGAATAATACCCATTCACGGAGTATTCTGTACATTTAACATATAGTTTAAGAGCTACTGTACCTCAGTGAAAGCCAAAGGGCTCTCTTTCGCAAAGTGTCTGTGGTTTTCTTTAATCTTTTCTAAAACAAATACATTTTAGCATGAAAACAACTTTTCTAAAACTAATAGTGAAATTAACAGATTTTTTTTTATTACAAACCATTCAAACTAACTCTGAATAGGTCAGTAGGCCTATTTTAAAATTATATTGAATAATAGAGTAATAAGTTTACAATTGAAATTTTTAAAATAATTTGTTAATATTTGTTAATTAGGTCATTGACTGACATTACTGAACCTGTTTAGCAATTAAAAAAAAATCTGAAGTTTGCTTTTTCCTCAAACAAATTCCTAAAACAAATTCCCCCATTCGTATGTACTGTCAATAATAAGTCTAATCAAGCAGACAGATCAGCTACTATTTTATAAATATTACAGCAGTGGTTAACAGTGTGAAATACAGTAAGCAGCCTGCTTTCAAGAAAGGCTACTTAACCCTTTAAGCCCTCAAGATGCATTAAAGCATCAATTTACATCCCTGAAAAGAGACTTGATTTTCCTACAACTGACGGTTTTAGAAGGAAAATTTCCATGAAACTCTTTTACCAATACATGGGAATTTTCTTTAATTTTTCACCCACTTCAACTCATCTTCATCCACTCTAAGTCGAGAATTTGTAGTGGATAAAGATGACAATGGTAAATTCAGGCTTGAAAGGGTTAATCCTTAGAAAACTAATGTCTACATGTCTGTGTTTTTATTAGCACCTGCATAACCAGGGGTTAGAAATAAAATATGCTTTCAATCTTGAAACACTGACATATGTTAGGACATAAATTTCACAAATTTTTAGTCACTTGGAAGTTAGCGAGACACAACTTTAAGTGACTGAAAATTTCATCTTTTTAGCTCAGTGCTCTAAGGATTGAGAAGTCCGCGAAAAAATCAAGATTACCTAACAGAGGCACATCTTTTGTAGGATGTTTGCTGTTACGCCATTCCGTCACATTATCTATTACAGCATTGAAGTGGAAATCAAGACGTTTGTCAGTATCGAAGTCAATCACTTTACCAGTTTCTTCTATGAGGTCACAGCCTTCACTCAGCTGCCATAGAACTGTGTTAGTCTGCAAAGTGGAAATGTTTTGATTAAAATTAAGCGTGACTAAATCTTTTCTTATTTACATTAAGTTGGCAAAAATTTTAATCCTTTAACATTGAAGGGTTGGTATATTTTTCTCGATGCAGCAGACATAATACCAATCAACCTTAAAACTTAAAACCATTCCTTTTTCAGAATCAAGCATTGCCAATAACGTTAACGATTAATTACCAATTGACAACTATGGAGGCATGTGGAGAGTACTGGGCAAAATTCCCTAAGTACAAGTACAAGCTGAAGTACTGGCTTTTTAAAAGTAGGCCTATTGGGTACAAGTTCTAGATTTTCAAAAGTACTCGAGTACAAGTACTGAGTACTTTTGGTTGTTAAGTTTTAATTAAATAAATAAAATTTATTAAATAACTAAGTGATTAAAATATGTTATTTTATGTATGTCTTCATATATAGATATATATGAGAGACGAGAAAAAAATCCTATGTGATTCATAAATATAACTAAAAAAAAATGTTAAATAAATTTTTTTGTGTTGAAAACTTTTGAAAAAAAAAACATACTAGCTTGAAAACTTACAGTAATGCTAGTGAAACTATGGGCCAGTGATGTCAACATTGAGCCGTCAGATTAGGTACACTAATGAGCCTTATCATACATTTTTGACATGGAGAAGATAAAGGCTTTTTAAGGTACCGTATTAATTCTAATTAACACCCATATTCCAATAAATGCCCACAAGATGCCATCATAAAATCCCAAGAAGCAAAAAGTGTTCTAATTCCTGTTATGTATCAGCCAGACTAAACAGGAGGGGGGTGAACTGACCAGACCAAACAGGAGGGGGTGAACTGACCCCTTTTTTAGTACATCTATTTAAAATGTGCAACAGAAAACCTGAAATCGATTTAAAATTTTGAAGGAGGGCATAACCCACAGAACTAGGAGACTTTTGGTATCCACCCTTTTCTCTCCAACAAAATGCTAAAAAATGAACTCCTCTTTTCAATAGTATGGTTATGGGCCTGAATTTTTGCCCTCAAGATCAAATAAACAGGTTTATTCGACTCCATATCAAGGTCTGGCAAAACGTAGAATATCGCTATATAAATATTGTGAGTTTCCGCGATAGTACATGTAGTACTGGGTGTTTGAGAATCAGTTATACAGAAGGGATATGTCTTGTACATTGTCTCTACTTAAATAGGATCAGTATGTGAGACAAATAGAATCATACACAAAACAAAAGATGTGTATCTATCAGACTAATTTATCTGTTTTCGCCTGATGTTTCTTTAAGATACATGTAGTTGTATACTGTTGCAGGATTTTGTAACCAAGGGGTTAATATGATGTATTTACCGTACTTTTGCTAAGCTTACGGTATGAGTTTAGTGTATTTTATTTTGGTTTACCGCATGAGGTGTAGATATGTGTTGGGCCAATGTTGTCCCAAAACCACTAGCAAGGCCAGCATATAATGATTCATATAAACATGTCGGATCTAGCAGATGCATGATGTTTCTTTTACTGACTAGAGTATATGTAAAGAAAAGTCGCTGAAAAGGCAAAAACTGCAGCCAAAAGAAGCTAGCTATAATGTGAGTCAGTGTCAGTAAACAGCAATTTTGCATTACTCGAGAACAATTTATTCTAAAAGATTTATATCTTCTAGTTTAGAATATACCATCCCCTACTTGGTTTCACTTTTAGGAAGGCAATTTAACTTTCTAGAAATGTGGTGCAGAAGGTATATTATTTTGCACCATCGCAGGAACCAGCGATATTTTTATAGCGATATTCTACGACGTGCCAGACATGTACAACATGACAGGTTGTCCCTGAGCGCTGATATAAGTATCAGTGTGTGAATGTCAGGAAACACGCGACAACAGACTATTTCGATATTCTACGACGTGCCAGACCTAATGTCAAGGCACACATATACTTTCAGGATTCTTCCCACTGAATCACAACTTTTCCATGATTTTTCCATGTTTATTTGCTAAAATTTAAGGACCTTTTATCGCAAAAAATGACAAAATTAAACATAACTAGACTACATAATACTCCTGCATCCTGCAGATTATTGATTTTTTGTTGAATGTTGCTGTGTACTTTAGTTTGTACAACACGCAATGAGAATCCTAAAAACTAAAGATGCATTGAAAATATGAACACAGGCTGACTTTTTATATCCCTAACTCTTCCATGACTCAACCCTTTCACTGCATAGGTCGTCGCCATGACGGCATCCCGGTGTACACTGGGTACGACGTGGCGACAACCTTACAGCTATGTCATATATTTCTTCCCCAGTACTGGGGGAATATTACTGCCAGTAATGAGAGGGTTAAGAAACTTTTCTGCGCCTTTTCTAGGTCAATTGAAGAGAAGTCAAATTTGATGACGCTTTTAGGTTTTCCTGTGTGTTGGTTTTCATGGCAGCAACAAATGGTAAAATCAGAGTTTTCACAAGAAAAAATATATCATGTGGAATAAAATATTATGGTATTGAAATCGCATCAGCCAGGATAACCAATTCAAAATGACAATTTTAATTTATTTTAATTTAACCCTCATGCTGCTGAATTGTTTGTATTTTTCATTTATTTCAGGCTGGAATTGCTGACGCAATTTCCAGCTTGAAATGAATGAAAAATAATATTATTCATGAAAAATAGATGTCTGTCAATTTTGAATTGTTGGATTAACTAAGCATCTACCTCAAAATATTTTGTAAAATTTAATGACATTCCTATTGGTCTAAACATGCTTGAAACCATATATATACGGCTCCAGCATCACAAGGGTTAACATAAAATGCACTTTTTTTTTTAAATTTAAAGCTGGAAATTGTGTTAGGAATTTTAAGCTTCAAATGAGAAATATAATTAGCTGACAATTCAGCAAGACAAGGGTAAAATAGAAAAAATAAATCTGAATAAGATTTATATTTTTTAAAACTTACTTGTTTAGCCAAGACAGTGAATGGATTGTTAGTACATCCATTTATCATTTGAGCGCCTAGGCCTACACATACACCTAAACTATGATCGTCTTTCACACGTCCTCCAATATAATCACTTGCTTCTAAAATAGTTACCTAAAAAGCAATTCAAAAACGATCATCAAATGGGTCATACACAAACTAGAAATGTGTTTTTTCTATGAGGCTAAAGCAATCCTACCAAGAATTTCAATTGACGTAACATTCCTGATATGTGAACAAAACATTTTTATTTCATGGTCATGCAGGTATTTCCCCACATTCAAAATTACAAGTTATTACTAGCGGTTCTGTAGATATATCATTCACGAGAGGCAGTGAGCAGCGGCTATTTACTGAGCACATAAAAGTATCAGAGGCATCACTGCCAAGCCTTTTAATTGATAATCATTTCCTTGATAATCATTGAACAGCAACCAAAACCTTTCCATTTTTGTGGCCGGGCAGGTAAGTGCACACAATTCAGTGATTCAGGCCAGTGGTTCCTGAGGTTCACAAGAAATAAACAAGAGCACACCCGACAATAGCCCCCCGCCATTATTGAACTTGGAAGGCATTATTGCGGCCACAAGTTCAAATTATTGACGTAAAATGGGAAAAACGATAATAAATCGACCATTTTGATTTTTTTTCCAGCCATTATTGAGCTTGTCCGAGAACTGCTTATTAGTAACATGCATAACAAATTTGAAGATGATACATGAAAAACTTTTCAAGTTACTGCGCCCAGAAGGTCAAATTATTGACGTAAAATATCGCAATAAATCAGCCATTTAATTTTTTTTTTTCAGCCATTATTAAATTTGTCCAAGAACTGCCCATTAGTAACATGCATAACAAATTTGGGAATGATACAAGTAAATATTAACGTCGACGCCGACGAAATTCAATTGCAATAACCCACCTTTTTTAAATAAAATTAAAAGGTGGGCTAAAAAATGGCCACAATTTCCATTCAAATTACTGAAATGCGACAAAAACTTTTCTATATTGCAACCAGGCAGGTAAGTGTCTACATACAATACTAAGAGTGATTTGGTCCAGCAGTTCAGTAAATATTGCGTTCACGAGAGGCGGCGAACGGTCGCGGCTATCTACTGAACAGATACATACATCCAGGGGATGCATAATTACAATGGATTCAGAGTAGCGCTTCTGTATATATATATATATATATATATATCATTAACTAGAGGTGGCAAATGGCGGCGCAACGACTATCTAATGAACACATACATGCATATGGGAGAGACAATATAAAAAACGTACATTTGTTCCGCAATTGCGAAGATGTCTAGCAGCAGCAAGACCAGCAGCACCGGCTCCAATCACCACAACAGTTCCCAGTAGTAACAAAAAATATCAGAATATTGATGGTGCAAGTCTCCTATTCCAGGGTTCCCAGCATTAAATGAAAACAAAATTCCCTGATTTTCCCCTTGGCTTTCTCTGATGACTTTTCAAAATTCAAACATTAGCGCCACTCATTTTGACTCTCTAGTCTAGATGGTATGAACAAATTCAGCGCAGCCACCAAGCGAGAGGCAGAAAAGGAGGGATATCCACAACAAAAAGCCACTATGGCCAATCATTATTATTTAGTAAATATGTAATTTGATTATAAAAAAAGCAACAGACTGATATCACAACCATATTCTCTCTTGGGCAAGTGAACATGATATAAAATTTCCATGATTTCAAACACTTTTCCAAATTCCCTGACTTTTCTCTGACTGGAAAATTTAAGCTCATTTATCAGGTTATCCAGGGTGGCTGGGAACCCTGTATTTATAATATCAGACAGATGATCACTGACTACTTAGACCACCGGGACCTTTGTTGGCCAAGGGCACATCTAAATTATTTAAATTCTAAAATGTTTCTCTTTCCAGCTCCCTTGCCTTCCTTTCTGCCAGACGTCTGCAATGAGCATTATATACTAATGATGAATTTTCAAGGCTATAAGCGGCTTAAAAAAAGAATTGGCCTTGATGCCTTAAACACACTCTCAGGGTTCACTCAGTCAATCACTTTGACTACATTTTATGGTGAAATAAGTGTTATTACCGAACAGCTGCCGAGAAGTTGGTTTACTCCTAAATATATACAAAAAAAAAAGAATTCTCTCCCCCAATCGACAAGTGTATCTCAAGGCAAATAAACATGTTCTTATCTTATAAAATATCCAAGTAGAAAAAAAAGAAAGGTCAGAACCTACCTATTATGGTGTATTACACTATTTTTCATCCAATGAATTTTATTATATTGTAAAATTTACAGCAAATCACCTGATTATAGTAGGATGGTAGAAGTCCTGTTTTAGGATGGGGAATGACACCGATGTTGACAAGTCCTTGTACTGTGAGATAATGGATCACTCGATCCAGGTCCTGTACCAGTCTCACACGGAGCAGTCCTCTACAAATCAAATGCTTCTCACAATCCAGTGTTGTAAGCACTTTCTGTAAGTGAAAATAACATTAGGTCATTTGAAAGCAGTTTCTGTAGGCAGAAATAATAATAGTCACTTTGAAATAGTAATCCACAATTATTGCTAATTACATGCTGATCATGTCCATTGTGATGGCAAATTGTTATGGGTCTACGGCCATTACATGACTTGGTGTCCGAATCCTTTTTTCCAATTTTTTTTATTAAAGAAGATATGTAAATTTGCATCCATATGAAGTAGTGGGGTGTGATACATCAGCTTTTAGTGTGAATATAAATAAGTATATTATTTGGTGTTTAAAATTGTCAATAAACTTTACATAATCAAAATCAGAAAGGGGGTTGGAGATATTGCAAGGTATTGTTGAAATTCAAAACTAATGGAAAAAGTAACTTTGTGATTCTTTTACAAAATCCTAAATATTCATCAATATACATGTAGGACCTACATTGATGTATATATAGTTGGTCACCTCTAATGACAAAATTACAGTCAATTCAATTGAATTTCTGTGAAAATTATTAATTACCTGGCAGTTAAGGTTCCAAACAGCTATAACCAGGTTCCTTAAGCCGAGAAAAGATGGCCAGTCCCTGTAAAAATAAAGCACTGTCTATAACAAAAACTAGTTAAATTTTAATCACATGATCATGAGGGGTGAAGTTGGCCACATACTCCGAGGCTCATGTACTTCACTGCACTGAAGTATAAATACGTACATGGTAATATCAAGATTGCAATGTGCATGAAAAGTTTACAACGTTGAAAATGAAAACAGTGTACATATGCTCAAGGGAGTTGAAGTGCATCATTAATGAACTCGTGCCCATACCGAAAAATTTGCAGTAGACTGAAGGTTTCAACACATTATATAAGGCTATAAACTGTAACTATTTTATATCTATACAAATTTTTGACATCAGATAACCCATTCAATACCCTTGATAATATCTAGCAATATAATAACAAATTGCTCGCAGAGCACATAGATCATACACATTATATTTGATAAATAAGATTTGAAATTAAAGTTAGCACCACATCAAACTAATGGACCATAAATGGTGCCAAATTGATATACATTCTAATATACACTTTGAATGATATTATACAAATACAATTAGAATATACTGATCTCCTACCACCACAAGATGTCAGGCATTTTACCTTCCACAGTGCTAATGATTGACCAATGCACCAGCAAACACGAGGCATTGATCAAATGCTGTTTTGATGTTGGCCCGCTGTCCTCAACGTCCTCAACGGCTCATGTTTGCTGGGGCTCTTTGTATCTGGCCTACAATTTAACCCTTGAAGTGCTAATCACGTCTTTTTCAGCCTTTGTCTTTAACCCTTTAAGCCCCCACGATGCATTTAAGCATAATTATACATCCCTCAAAACATACCTAATTTTCCTAAAACTGAGGGTTTTAAACCGAAAATTTCCATGAAACTTGTTTAACACTACGTGGTAATTTTCTGTAATTTTTAAACCACATCAAGTCATCTTCATTCACTACAAGTCGAGAATTGCGGCAGCAATTCGCGGCTTGTAGTGGATGATGATGACTATGGTAAATTCAGGATTGAAAAGGTTAAACAACAAAATTTGACTGAGAAATGAGCACTAAATTTGCAAGGAGTAAAAAAAAATTAATACGTAATGTGTACAGTTAAGTAATCTTAACTCAGTTGAAATTGTGGGGAATATTAGTGAGATATAATTTCAAGAGGGTAAAAAATTTAATTCTATTATTTAGAGCTTTAAGTGTTCGCCCCTTTCCCTCTCTTAAGTGAAAAAATACAGCTGCTAAATTTACAGCATAATTCACATATAATACAGGTCTTCACACACCTATAGGAAGTAGTTTTATGATGATACAAGTGCAAAAGTATCATTATGGAAATATAAAACAAACATTGAAAAAAATCTATAGTTTCTATGTAGATGTACAACCAGGATATAATTTTGTTGGAGCACCTACATACTCAGATTTGGTCAGCTTTCAATGGAGTATAAACATTTAAGGTATTGAAAAAAAGTGAAAAGGGGCTTAATAGCATGGCATAAATGCTTTGAATAATATACCTAGTATATTCTGGAAAAGCTGCTTGTTCATCTTTGCTCATAGCACTTGGACTAACGCTGAGGGCATGATAGGTGTCATTAGGTTGTTGGAATGGAATAAAATGTTCAGGTAGCCCTGGAACTGCAACACAAAGAAAAAATCAGCAATCAAATACATAATAGACAATAAAGATTAAAAATGAGCTCCTTACAAAACCTGACTTTAAATTTGGTTGGAAGGCACATAAAATTATCTTGACTCAACACTTTTACCTTTCACCTTTTTCGCATTTACATGTATGCACCACATGGCATATTGTGAATCAAATTAACTGAATTAAAAAAAAAAATGTTCTGATACTTGTGTATTTGATCAAATTTGCCCATTTTTTTTAATCACCTTGAGATGGCCATTGTGGAAGCAATGCGTAATAAGGTAAATAATGGCCATTAACCCAGCAACTTTGAATTTATTAGTTAAAAGAAAATCTCTCCATGAAACAATATTTTTTTATTATTTAATTTATTCTTGGTCTAGCTATGTTTAATAGTTTGCCAAATATCTAGCTAAAGGGATTATTATTAAATTTATTATTGGTCTAGCTATGCTTAACAGTTTGCCAAATATCTAGCTACAGAGATGTTACTCTAGAGATAATACTCAAGTATTTTATAAAATTATCACATTTTTGTTCACACTCTCATGGTACATAAAAAAAGAAAACAAAACCCTGAGTGTTTGGAAGTTGAATTGATTAAACAAATAAACAATAAGAGAAAACAAACCATTTGGAACATCAGAGCTGCCTGCAATGTGAGTGTCACCTTTTTTGTGCTCCTCATTTTCAGCGGAGCTGTCTGCGTCAGAATCTATAAATCAAAGATTTACACAAACATAGCTAAGCTGTTGTGATTCTGAATGATACAGATTATAAAGTATATAACCCTTGTGCTGCTAAGACAGTTTATGTACAGTTTCAAGCAATTTTCGAACTAAGTAAAATACCTCTAAAATTTGTAACATATCCTGTGGTAGATGCTCAGTTTTCATAAATAATAAAACAATAGCTCGTGTTTTGAGGGTGTTATGTTTATTTGAGGCCCGAGTCGTCAGATTAGAGCTGCACCAGGTCGTTTGATGCCCATGCCGCAGGCAAGGGCATCAAACGACTCTGGTGCAGCACTTATCTCACGGCGAGGGCCACAAATAACCAAAACGCCTGAGAAACACTTGCTATTATAATTATTATCACAACGGTTACTATCAAAATACATAACACAACAAGAGCGCTGACGCTAACGATATCCCCCGCCATTAATTAAAGTCAATCACGGCCTCAAAGTCAAAGGTTTAAAAATAGGTCAAAGGTCATAACCCCAAAAGGCACATCTACACCCCCTAAGGGATGTGTGTGGCAATATGATAACAATCCAGCAAACGCTTTCCGAGCTATCATCCGGAAAATGAACTTATTGTCTGACATCAATTAAAGTCAATAATGGCCTCAAAATCAAAATTAAAAAAATAGGTCAAAGGTCATAATCCCCTAAAAGGCCCATCTACATACCCTCAGGGATGTGTGTGTGCAGTATGAAAACAATTCAGTAAACGCATTGCGAGATATCATCCAGAAATTAAACTTATCATCCGCCATCAATTAAAGTCAATAATGGCCTCAAAATCGAAGGTCAACAATTAGGTCAAAGGTCATAAAACCCGAAAGGCACATCTACACCCCCTGAGGGATGTGTGTGTGCAGTATGAGAACAATCCAGCAAACGCTTTGCGAGATATCGTCCGGAAACCGAAATTTTCATCCGCAATCAATTAATCTCACCTCAAAATAAACAAGAGCACACTCGATAATAGCCCGCCGCCGAATTATGATAAAGAAAGTAAAGTCGAATGTCATCACGTAAATAACAACGCAAGATATAAATGGTATGTTAAACTAGCCGCTTTT
This sequence comes from Flabesymbios commensalis, assembly GCA_964017125.1. Lineage (NCBI taxonomy): Eukaryota > Metazoa > Annelida > Polychaeta > Terebellida > Flabelligeridae > Flabesymbios > Flabesymbios commensalis. The sequence continues at coordinate 53,998,254 of OZ024915.1, forward strand.
CAAGTTATCGCGCCCACAAGGTCAAATTATGGACGTAAAATAAATGTGAAAAATCGCAATAAGTCGACCATTTTGATTTTTTTACCGGCCATTATTGAGCTTGTCCAAGAACTGCTTATTAGTAACATGCATAACAAACTTGAAGAGGATACTTGTGAAAATGTTGAAGTTATCGTGCCTACAAGGTCAAATTATTGACGTAAAATGAGAAAAATCGCAATAAATCGGCCATTTTGAATTTTTTTTCAGCCATTATTGAACTTGTCCAAGAACTACTTATAAGTAACATACATAACAAATTTGAAGAGAATATGTGAAAAACTTTTCAAGTTATCGCGCCCACAGGGTCAAATTATTGACGTAAAATGAGAAAAATCGCAATAAATCGGCCATTTTTTTTTTTTTTTCAGCCATTATTGAACTTGTCCAAGAACTACTTATAAGTAACATACATAACAAATTTGAAGAGAATATGTGAAAAACTTTTCAAGTTATCGCGCCCACAGGGTCAAATTATTGACGTAAAATGAGAAAAATCGCAATAAATCGGCCATTTTTTTTTTTTTTTCGGCCATTATTGAACTTGTCCAAGAACTACTTATTAGTAACATGCATAACCAATTTGATGAGGATATGTGAAAAACTTTTCAACTTATCGCGCCCACAAGGTCAAATAATTGACGTAAAATGTGAAAAATCGCAATAAATCGGCCATTTTTTTTTTTTTTTTGGCCATTATTGAACTTGTCCGAGAACTGGTCATTAGTAACATGCATAACAAATTTGAAAAGGATATGTGAAAAACTTTTCAAGTTATCGCGCCCACAAGGTCAAATTATTGACGTAAAAGGTGAAAAATCGCAATAAGTCGGCCATTTTGAATTTTTTTTCAGCCATTATTGAACTTGTCCGAGAAGTGGTCATTAGTAACATGCAAAACAAATTTGGGAAGGAAACATGAAAAACCTCTCAAGTTATCGCGCCCACAAGTAAATGTTAACGCCGACGCCGACGCCGACGCTGACGCCGACGCCGACGCCGACGCCGACGCCGACGCCGACGCCGACGACGCCGAACTTCAATTGCAATAGCCCACCTTTTTTAATTAAAATTAAAAGGCGGGCTAAAAATGATTGAGCATACTTTGTGTTTATGAATTATTTTTGCACTCATCTTGATGGCTTTCACAGAACTTTTCAGAAGGCTCAGAAGACGTATGGTGAGAGTAGCCCATCTAGGACTAGTACTCGCTACTACAGTCTACTCTCTACTGCCACACAGCTGATCAGCAAAAGACTTTGTGTTGAGCCTGAGATGAGGCCATCTCGCCTTCCTATGATTGATGCTGTATGCATAGCCTATTTATTATGATTCAGTATAATAATAATACTTTATTTTCTGAGTAGACCTATATAGTTTTATGCTGAGACTTACAATAGCCTAGTTTAATATCGATAGATCCAGACTTCTCACAAAAGATAACAGATGTAGGTCTATGCTTACCTGTCTTACAGACTGGCAGATGTCAAATGTGTGCTGGGCTATAGGCCTACTACCAGCACCTGTACAACTGCTGTAGAGGCATAGCGTAGCCGACTGTGTACACATAGACCTAGACCCTACATGAATGTTGGCGTACACATGTGTCCATCTAGAATAGCATAGTTTAGACTGAGACTATAACTTGTAGGCTTTATTACAGTACTAGTAGGGCTACTGACATACTGTAGGTTAGGTTGACTTAGAATAGGCTAAGGTCTATGACACAAACATGTCAGATACAGACTGAGTTGCCATTCAATCTGCGGGTTCAAACCTCTTCAATCTGCAGGCTTCAAACGTCTTATTACACGATAAAGAAGGTGTTCCATTTGATGCCCGGGTACAAGGCATTTAAAGCACGGGTACAAGGGCTCATGCGATTTGATAGCTCAAGTGATACCACAGTTTCATCACTTCATTCTCCTTTTATCTGCATAATAATTTAACGATTTGTTGTAAATTCACACCACATTTTATTAACAATATACTTGATTGTTTGTTATAATTACGATGCCATAATTCGCAGACGTTTATGTTATATTCACATCATTGAGTTGCAAGGTATGTGACTGTTATCATTATTTGAAGTCCACTTTTTACCATTGAAGCCCAGGCTAAACAGTGTTATATGACCACAACGCCCCCATTATCAGGTAGGAAAGCAACCCCTTTTTAGGTGGCGATAGTAATAATACTAGCGCCCTTACTTGTAACATCGGTTTTGTCGTCTAGGATTGGGCATTATTGAGGGTGCCCCAATAGTAAAAAGTATGGTGACGTCAAAGTGAACACAAATTTATTTATTTAGTATTTGTCGAAACATTTTATACAAGGTAAACTAAATCTAAGCTTCTGAAAGGATGCCTAAAATAATTATCAGTGATTATATGGACCCCTGCCTACACCAGCATCATCAGATTGTGGTTCAATACTTTTGATGCGTACTGTAACACAACAGTACACCCCTTAGTGGCAAAAGGGCTGTCACTGAGCAATCCTTCACAAAAACACTTAATTTCACATACAGATATTTGTCATTATAATTGTCTACACTCTATTTATATTTTTAGATTATCAAGTTTGCTTTATGCACATGTAATTGGTGTTTGACAAAATTAAAACTTGATAAAAGAAAAACGCCACATAGGATTTAAAATCGCCGAATGGAAAATGTTCAGATGCATGTATGCTTCCACGTGGCGTAGGCGGTATGAACCAGCAATCTGTACATTTTTCCACAAACTCAATTAAACACGAGGGGGGTTAGTAGAGTAGAATTACATTTTGACAAATATATAGGACCTAAGGCTATCAGATGTTTTAGAAGGTATGCAATATGAAGTGAAATGATCATAATAGTTCACTGAACATCTTTAGTAAGCCCATAATTACCTGATTATAGCTATAATAGCAAAAACGAAAAAAAAAAACTGGTGAAAATTGGCCAAAATGTCTTGTTTTTCCTACCCATAGAAATAAGGGTGCCCTCAATAGTACTATCGATAGACGACATCACCGATGTTATAAGTAAGGGCGCTAGCATTAATACTATCGCCAGCTAAAAAGGGGTTGCTCCACTACCTGATTATGTGATAATTATAGATTTTTTTATATTCATTTGAAGCTAGAAATTGCATTAGCGATTCCAGCTTCAAATGAATGAAAAATACTCACAAAACAATTCAGCAGCACAAAGGTTAAACCAGAAACGAGGAAGTAACTCATTTCAGACAGAAATTGATTACAAACGGCCAATGTCAAAAGTATAGATATGAAATGATAGGTCACTTACCATCATCTTTGACTTGTGTTCCATTACAGGTGGTGCTAGAAGGCCTGTGTGTAATCGGACACAGTCCTAGTTTATCTGGGTAATAATTGACAAGGAAAGGTGCTGCAGGCGAGTGCATCAGACATGGATTGAGGTTAGTTAGACGAGGAAACGGGCCATTTTTCATCTGTTGTACTCTCTATGGATACAACAAATATAGAAATATAAACAACCAAAGACTTCAACAACTATTCAATAAATTTATTCAAAGACCTGGGGGTGCTAAACACAGCACCATGGTATTCTAGATGATTCTGGGCTCATTATATTTTTTTTTAAGTCTTGCCAGAAAGCTTAGCTTTGATAAGAAAATTTGCTTTAAAAACAAATTTATTTCTCTGATCACAACTCCAATCAAAAGGTTGCACAAAATTTACAGCGTAATTTTGCTAATACAATTATGTCATTGGCTACATAATAATTAAAAGAGCAAAGTAATATGTTAAATTATTCAGTAGGGGACTGGCTTCTCATGTCAGAATCTGACATCAAAAGTTGATCCTGCACTGAAATAGTTAAAATATTCCCAGTGTTTGTGATTCGATAAAATAGGTATTCCGAAAGCATACCTAAGAAAAGAGCTGAAAGAGCTGTCTAAATCTTTTCTGACATTTCAAAATTAAAAAAACCTTTCAGCCTACAAGATTTATCAAATATTTCAGCACGATGACACTAAACATAGCTGAGGAGGTAATTATCAAGAAATAATCACAAGTATGGTTTAAATCTATATAAATGTTCTATGGTATCTTGCTCAGTGCCTGTAGCAATATTTAAACATAATATTGGTTATTTTTGAGTTTACAACATAATGACAACACCATAGGAAATGGGGCACTTACATCATCTTCCACCCATTCACAGGCTTCTCCTGGTTTTCCTTTCTGAAAAAAGAATAAAGTGATTTTTCAGCACAAAAAAGTAAAACACCTTCTCATGCTTCTCTAGCATTTCTAATGACAACAATTTATATGTGTAAGCGCTTACAACTACTGGCCAGTATTTGACAAGTATTTCTTTGGCAAATGTTTACTTTTATCTTTTGACTAAAACACTTTTGACTAAAACACATAATAAATTAATATATTATAAATCACAATTTTTTTAGCGTTATTCACATTTAAAATTCATATATTATATTTTAAATTATGGTTGTGAGGCAAAAAAAATTTCCATCGTAAACAAGCTTACAAAATTCTGGTTCATAAGTGTTGCTATAACACCTAAGTTATCATGTTTATCAGGACTCCAGAGAGCCACTCCTCATCAACCACTCCCAACAAACACAAGAGATTCATACAAGGCTGCTTCTTGAGGTAGTGTCACAGTCCTATGTAGACTGTATCTAGGCCTATACTGCTCTGCAAAGCCGAAAGGCAGTATCTGTTTACTAAGTCTTGTAAAGTAAGCAGCTACAGCCTTTTGGGCTAGGTAACAAATTTAAAATATTGTCAAATCCTGACTTACCAAACCTCTTGGCTGATCCACATCACAGTTAAAATCTTCTAGAAACTGAGCAGTAATTTGTTTATTCCTAGAGATCTGTCTGAACTTTCCGCACCATTGGCAGCGTATCCAATATGGCAGAAATCTGTGACCAATAAAAATACGCACTCCAGGCTCTCCGGTACCACTTCCTCTCCAGAGGTCTTTCCATGCTAGAAACTCCACATTACCAGCTCTACGTCTACAAAAGGGTAAATGTATAAATGTTATCACGCTGATGGCAGAGCATATAATCTTAATTGTCCAGGTGTCAACAAGTGTATATTTGGACAAGTGTACATTTAAGAGTCGTTGCATTAATTATAGTAGGAAGGTGACTGGGAGGTTGGCTGTAACCTGAAAATTAAAAATATATTGTGCCATCTTATAGAAATGCACTTATGGTGGCTCTGTCTCACAAAAAATGAGAATTTGCAACAATATGCCAAAACATGCGAACTCCAGTAATAATATAATAAACAAACTGATATCCTGGTGATGTTTTGTGTCCTAACCACAGCCTCTGCTTATTGGGGGTTGAGTGTTCAGAAATAATATTTAACTTTAGACAATACTAAAGTTTTGTGAACCTTTGACATATCTGAGATGAACTTTTTGAAAAAGAACATTAGGGGGACATGCTAATTTGGTACAGAATAAAGAACATTAGCGTATTATTAAATATAGAACTTCCACTACGCTTCGTATTATTTTAAATTTCTATTCAACTGTGGCAACCCTAAAAAATGGCAAACAAGTAGATCTAATTCACATCCAGAAAGGGGGCGCTAAAACTGATTGAAAATTTTAAGAACAATAAGCATAGTACAATACTGTTGTGCAAAGCCAAAAGGCAGTATCAGCTTACTTTACAAGTAAGCAGATACTGCATTTTGACTTTGAATAGCAGAATAAAGAGCATACAGTGTAATTATGAGCTGTAAGCAGCAAACAATCATCATTGTCATATACAGTTTCTATAAAATAATTATGTTTTCTTTTGCATACTTACGGACGATAGTATTCCTCAAAACACTGATTACAAAAGTGTTCTCCTATAGATAGATGATACCAGCGAGGGGTGTATCCCATTTTCGTGCACCTAAAAAACGACAAAAATGTTAAAACTTTTATATCCCATCACATGCACAGAATATTATTTACTCAAGACAATATATAAATTGTTCAACAAAATTTTAATATTTGCCTAGTTGATGTAAAATGTGTCTGTAAAACTTGCATCTTAAATTAAACTACCCGTCAAATTAGGCCAAACAGTCTAGCAGTAAATTCAGTCAGCCCTGGTAATGCTGAGCTCCTGGACGCAAATGCATCCCCAACGCTGAATTCCTGGTGTGGGGGAGTGAAAAATAATAAATTATACTGTCAGATTTGTTTGAAGACACCAGTAGGATCACAACCTATGAGAAAATAATAACATGAACAGGAGTTGTGCTTTACTGCGGTATAACACCAAGGTCATATCAAGGTCACATCAAGGTAATTTCAAGGTCAAACCGGCAAAAATGGAGAAAACATCCACCTTTTCTCAATTTCAACCATGTTAATGGTGCAGTCGTCTATTAGAAAAGACTGGTGTTGACACTTTATTGGTTAGAAATCATTTCAAAACACATCCTCTTACAGTGCGGGGATCGACTTAGGACGTCAGCTACAGACGTCAAATGTCGATCCCCGCGCTGTAAGGGTTTAGTATCAGAGCTCAAAATATGCCAAGGTATATTTTTTAGGGGTGCTAATCCATGCATATTCAAAAGAAAAAAATGTCATCGATCAAACAAGGTTATCACCAGGGTCGGCAGACTATATTGATTTGACGGAGATAGCTGGACATGTTTTGCCCCCCCCCCCCCTAAGATATATCGGGGTCGCACTAAAAGGTCAAATATCTTTTTTAGCATGCATTTTATTATATTGTAAATGTGTGTCAATGTTTGTAAGTGTGTGTAGATAAAGGGCAAAAATCAGCCATTTTGAACTTGTTAGAATTGAAATTGTTAAAAAGCTAACCGTCCCTGAAATCTCTTTTTTTTAAAGAATAGATTGTACATCGTTCATGTTTTGCCAGATAGTAGGCATAATATGTACTCTGAATTGATTAGTTAAAATTATTAATTAATTTATTTTAAATAGTGCAGCTATGTGGAACAGTTTGCCAGATATCTAGCTTACTATAGTAATACAATAAAAAATGGCCAACAATTAGAATATTTTAATTTTATTTATTTTAAATTTTCAGAGTGTATCCATCCCTGAAATTCAAATCTTGTTTTATATTAATCAGCTAGCTATCTGACACATATTGCTTGATTTCAAATATATAATAAGTTAATAATGGCTGTTAAGTTTTTTGTCCTTTGAAGCTGGAGATTGTATCAGCAACTCCAGCTTTAACCCTTACTGCACGGGGATCTACTTTAGTCGTCAGAATCTGACGTCCGTGGATCCCCGCACTGTAAGAGTAAAGATAATTCTAATGGCCATAACCCCATAACATAGGTATTCAAATGAATCAGAAAGACCTAAAGAAGACATTTATAATGATTTCAAATTGAAACAAAAACAGTTGGTTGCGATGTTTTTTACAAATTAATTCAGCGCTTTAATAGTTAAATGAGTGACAAATAGTAGCAAGCAATACAGCAGGACAAGGGTTCTGCACTCTGCAACCCTGTGTAGCCTTTCCTGTTGAGCAGAGTGCTGATGTATATTATCTCTGGCCGCAGTCAACCCTGCATTGATAAATAGATAAAACATTCAATACAACTTTCCATACAGATCTGCATGCAATAAATTAATATGCCATAATATAACTAAATCTGTCTCTTACTTGTCACTCCCTACAAAACATATTGGTCTAGTATCGACACACATAGGATTGTTACAGCCCGTCTTTCCTGGCTTGGTTGGAGAGTAGTGTGTACTGGTAGATTTGCGTTTTGTTTGCTTATTTTTGGGAGATGTTTGTTTCTTTGAAGATTTTTCTTTGTCCCTATGTTCTTTTTTCTTTTTATGTGAATGTTTTTCTTCAGATTTTGCTACATTTAACTGTTTTTCTGGAGTTTTGTTCTCATCTGGTTTCTGCGATGTTTCCTTCTTATTTTTCTTTGCCAAAGATTCGTCAGAAGGTGCAAACGAAAGTCTTTTACGTTTTTTGCCTTGGTCATCTCTACAGATGGATTGAGTGGGCTGTGGTTCAGGTGACAGTTTTGCATGTTTTTTTGTGCCAGAAGATCCTGGTGATCTGAAAAAAAAATATGAATAAAGCCATTTTGTATTGAAGAAACAATGCCCACTGGCAGAAATATGTTGTTTACAATATGTTGTTTCACTTAAACTGTCATCCCACACAGGTCATTGGCACAGCGCTGCAACAATACTGGTAATGCAATTATGTTGTGTCAATATCCTAAATCTGACTTGGAGCTGTGATAAATCTGCATTAACCCTTTCAAGCCTGTATTTACCATTGTCATCTTCATCCACTACAAGCCGAGAATTGCTGTCGCAATTCTCGACCTGTAGTGCATGAAGATGATTCGAAGTGGGTGAAAAAATTGATGAAATTTGCAATTTGGTAAACAAGCTTCATGGAAATATTCATTCTAAAACCCTTGGTTGTAGGAAAATTAAGTCTGTTTTCAGGGATGTAAAATGATGCTTTAAAGCATCTTGAGGGCCTAAAGGGTTAAGTAAGCCCTGTAGGCTCATAGATAATTCAAGGTATGGATGCGGCAGTGACAGAGATAGTGACAGTACTGAAAAGCCTCCCATAGCGTAGGGAGCATTAATTACACATGGACTTACAGGGCACGAAATAAAGATTGTCAGCCTGTTTGTCCGCTGGACCACCAGGTCAACTTTTCAGGTTGCTCGGAAGATTTTGTAGTTGTACAAATTTTAGGACATAAAAATAAAATAAATAAAAAATTGTTTTTAAACAATACCTCTTGATTCCCTGCAAATCTCACGTTTATTTCAGGTGTTTTAAAGGGTTAATGCGCTGTACACAGAAACAATTTGCATATTTTTGTAAATCTTTTTTTGACTGGTTGTCTGACAGACACCCTGAAATTGATACTGGGTTGTCCGACGGCAAAATGGGACAACCGTAATGCCCTTATTTCGTGCCCTGTCTTAGTGATGTGATTTGCTTGGAATTGTATAAATGATGATCAGTTGGATTTGGTTTGTATTAACCATTGTGCTGCTGGAGCCGTTATATCCGGTTTCGAGTAAGTTTCAGAGGAAATAAAATGACAATAATATCCATAAAATAGTTTGTGATAGATGCTCAGTTAATGAAAATGTTAATTTTCAAATATGTTTATTTCTCATAAATAGTCATATTTTTCGTCATTTGAAGCTGGAAATTGCGTTAGCAATTCCAGCTTCAAACGACAAAAAATACAATTGAAGCAATTCAGCAGGACAAGGGTTAACCCTTATCCTGCTGATCACGACTATTGTGGGAACAAAATGAGTATTTAAGATTATTGATAACAAATTAACTTTAAATCTTACAATCACAATCATGTGATATGTCATTTCTGACTAGTATTTGGGGAGTAGAACGCAATTTTTGGCCTTTAAATAATAATTCTAGGCTTTAAAGTATCAAAATTTGAAAAAAAAAATCTCTTATATTAGCCTATACTGTAAAATGAAATGAATCGGGCTTTAGGCCACCTTTGTGCACATATAGGCTAAACTGGGCCAGGAGAACCTCCTGAGGATGGTGAGATGATTGAGATGACACTGTCCTCCAGACACAGGATTCGAAATTCGGGCCCTGGCGGTCTGAGGCCGAGCACGCTACCTCTCGGTCACGGAGGCTCCCACAATACTAACTTCCACACGTGGATGGGGAAGAAACAATTTTGTTTCTTTCAAACCGCCGAGACCGGGAACCGAACCCCGGACTCTGGCGTGAAAGGCAGCGGTGCTAACCACTACCCTAGGGCCCCCGCCCAGCCTATACTGTATCATGCATATTGCACATTTTCTCAACTTGTCCGGAGCCAAGGCGACTCATTTCGTGAAGATGGGTCACATATCATTAATTATAATCGATCATTGGTCACATCATTGTAACATACCCAGCAAACACAAAACATTTGTACAATGTTGGACCAATGTCGAAGACGTTGGGGCGATGTTGTGCAAATGTTATACAAATGTTTTGTGCTTGTAAGGTAGTTTCATACCTACCTTTGAATACCAAATGCAAATGTTACAAAATCTGGATCAACAGGCTTTGATGCATTTCTTTTCGGACGATCTGCCATTTTTTGTGTTCTTTATTACAATCTGAATCAGAAAATTAAAAAGTGCATGTTAGGATTACAGATTTAATTTAAACTAGATTTTCAACTATTTCCTGAAAGAAAAAAAAAAAAGAAAAAAATACAGATGTGTGTAGTCAGTGTTCAACCCTTACACTGCTGCATAAAATTTGCAGCATGTGTGGTTTCCCAAGTGCTAAGTAACATCTGGCACATTTTTTCTTTAAAAAAACATCTGATGAAAAACTAATATTAAAAGCCATTATATCACAAAATCAGTCAGTTAGCTATCTTTGAAGTGCAAACAGAAAGACACCACAAAACTAAAGTAAAAAAAAAATAATTGAATAATTTATTTTTTTTTTAGAATGTACTCAGCGCCCTTAGCAATGTAAGGGTTAATGGATACCTCGTAAAAGTTATTCAGAATATCAAAATAATTTCCCTAAAAAAATCTCATATTAAATTTGGATAGACTTCAAAATTATTCGATTTTTTGGTTAGATGGTTTGCAAAAAGAGGGCGTTTTTGCTGGGCTGTAAGCCTAGTGTTCACTAAATATCGCTGATGCAAATTAAGCATTAGAAAATCTTAAAAGAAATTCAGCAGTTATCAAAAAAATAGTGTCTATCCATACGTGACTAACTGTACGTATTCGCTGTTAATCATACGTATTACCAACGAATATTGTTATTTAGGTGTACAAACGTATGAGTATAAAGCTATACGTACAGTATATTGTGTACAGGGCTCGACACTAACGATTGCCCGATTTTAGGTGGGGGCGAGTAAAAAAAAACATACAGAAATAATAAAAAGATCCTAGCCTTCTATTAAAAGTTAATGAAAACATCCTCATGATCCTGGGACAATTATAACATCAATACTGGAGCCTGACGGCACTGCCGTAGAGCTTGTGCCTGGCTTCATGGTCAGTGTTTTAAGGAAAGCTAAGATGCAGCTGTTTCACAATTAAGCAACAAATATATTGGTCTAAATGAGGTGTTGAATCCGACAGTAACTATCCTGTATCTCGTGTCTGACTGTAGTCAGCTCAATGTTGTTTTCAATGTTTAGTCGGGAAGGGGGGGTGGGTTGGTTGGTGGTCATGCGTTGCACGTGTAATGTTGTGAATTCCCGGCGAAACGAGCCATAGAGTGCACAGGGTCAGCCTTGATCTGTTACATCTATTTCTTACACCTCAAGTCGACACCTGTATTGATAGACTGCACACTGATTTCAGTGCACATAATAAACTCCTGATAAATACGCCCCACAACTGCGTCTCTGTGTTTATTAGTAGGCCTATAGGGATAATCGGGTAGGCCTACCCCAATGGAAAAAGGCCTATATGCTCAGGCTACTCCCTGTGTGACCCTGGGCTGGGACCGGGGTCTGGGACTGTAGTGCAGTTCATTATTCAAAGCAGATCTATTAAACAGAAGCTGTTTATATTAACCTGACAGTTTGGGTGGTATAGGTATGTCACTAGGCATACCCCAGTCAATGACAGGTAGGGGAAGGTACAAAAAAAACATGTCTAGCAAACAATTTAGTAGCCTAGGCACATTGCATGCTAGTAGGCCTACTGCTATTTGCTCAGATGTGATGGCAGTGTGTAGTGTTCAGAATTGAAATAGGCCTAACTGAGTCAGGAGACAGATTAACTACTTCCACTGCCACAGTCGTTTAGCCAATGTTGATTTAATGATAGACCAGCGTAGTAACAGTGTGAGACTGCAGGACAACATTAAATAGACCCACTGTAATAGAACTCACTATAATAGAACTCACAACTCGATAAGACTAGATATATTGAGATTGCAAAGTTATCAATATAATTAGTGAGTTGATATTGAACTTGATATTGAGTTGAAAACAATAATAGCCTAATTTAAATGTCACTTCTGGGGCTTCGCATATGGCTATGAGATTCATTAAGCATAGCAGCATTAGGCTATGCATTGCCTGAGGGGTGTTTTTAAAGTTTTCAGAACGTATTCAGACTGTAGGCACCAGTAGGCATTAGGCCTAAATTTTTACTACAAATGAATTGTGTTTTTTTTTGCTGGTTTAATGTTAGAGCATCGTCTATGAAGTTCGCCCAGCATTAATGCCATATCGGGTGAATATTTGTTTTGTTGGGCAGGACTGGCCGATAGGCATATTATATAGGCCCTATACATGTGTATTGGCAGGCCAGCAGAGACAAGACGTTGAATCAAAGTTAGCTTAACGTTGGTCCAACGTCGTAGATGGTGGACAAAATGTTGAAACAACATTGATTCAACGTCTCCTTGTGTCAGCTGAGTGTTGTCGAGTATGCCTCTGGGACAGACTGACCATACAGGCAGACACGTATACCACTGGACAATCACAAGCAGACAGCGTTGTTTCAATGCTGGCACACAGTTTACGACGCTGGCCCAACATTTGGTCAGCGTTGCCGTATTAGGCCTACTATTATTGACAGGTGCACTACCCAGCAAACACAAGACGTTGACCCAATGTTGTTTTAATGCCGGGCCAACGTCGAAGACAGCGGGCCAACATTCAAACAACATTGGAATATTGTAGGTCACGTGTCGTATACAGTACTGGCAAGTTGGTATTGCTGTGCTTGGAGACAGGTGAAAGCACTGAGGGACAAAGTATATTGCTGAGGTCACGTGTCACACGTCACCTAACAGAGCTCATGCACTGTGTACATGGCTGACATTGTATTGCAAATAGGAATTGATGCGTCATTTATATCAGTGTTCATCTGATCAGCTGAGCCAAAATCTCAAAATCTGGCTTCGTGGTGCAACGAAAAAAGATATTCTTAGCCATGTCAACACACACACGGAGTTAGATATGTTCCCAATTCCACAAATTTAAAGTTATTGCCGTGAAATCAATTATACAGAAAACCACTCAGACCCAACATCAATGAAAAAGTAGAGCAAATGCTCTACTAATAAATGATAACGTTAAAAATAGCACAAATCGAGGATTCTGCGGTAAGCGTAGGCGATAATATAGGCTTTTAACATTATTTACAATGCTGCGAGCATTGTCATGTCAGACCTTTCAGGTAGTTATTTTCACATTATGTCAATTTAAACCTAATAGACTTGGATTATGAAGAAAAAAAACAGACAATAATATAGACAAATAAAACAAAAATGGCAGAAAATTTACGTCATTTGTTATAAATTTGCAAAAGAAAAATCAATAAACTTATTATGAATAAAATTCTTGAACAAGATCGGACAATCAAAAGATATATTTTTTCTGTTAAAATATGAAATATTTCGAAAGATTGGGCTATCCAGATTGATTCTAATTATAAGAAATTGGTAATAATTTATATATCTAGGTGGCCTCTACATGTATATATCATCAGCTGAAAAATGTTTTTTCCACAGAGACATTACCAGGTAATCTGATAAATGAAAGTTAAAGGCCTAAAGTTTCATTGTATTGTACTAATTATTGATCATATAAACGTTTCTGCAGAATTTGTTTATTTTGCTTTACTGCACAAAAATAACCGACATGTGCTTCACTTTGGAGGTTTCTAAAAATTCTGTTACCAGAAACTACCCTGATGACATCGCAAGGCTCTGACACACTGACCGCTATGTTTTAGCGGCATGGCTCAACTGTGATCACCAGAGCGCGCTAGCTGCATATGGCATACACCCCTCTCGTCACTGTCTTTTTTACACATGCAGCTGTGGAAAAATGGCGGTCAGTGCGGCCGAGCTTCACGCAATGTGAGTAGCTTGGTTTAGCCCGGTAACCAGAAACATATAATTTTTTTGTTTAGGCTTTAGCCACTGCCAATAAATTACCTGTTTTACTGTAATGACTATTGATGATAGGTACATCAGAAAAAGTCATTTTTGTGGGGGTTTTTTTCAAGATTTAAGTGAATTTGTGAGTTTTTGTAAAATTTGTAGCGCATGTTTTTAGTTGATTTCTCCGTCAATTATGAGCAGATTGCCTTGTAATTTAGCACAGACCATTTTCAAAACATATCATAAAAATTATATTGAATATTTAAAAAGTTAGACCATTTGACATGTAATAAAAATCCAGAATTAGTTAATGGGTTTATAAAGTAAATTTTAATTTACTACATGTCAAATGGTCTAATTTTTGAAATACTGTTATGTATAACTTTACGAAATTTTCAGGGATATTGGGATTCTGTTGAAATATTATTTTTACAACATTTCATGAAAATCAGTTGATAATTGACGGGGAAATCGACGAGAAACATGCACTACTGGTTAGATGTGGCCTAAGGTATAGTCCATAATTTAATTAGACTAATCAGGGTTCAATACAGGCCGCGGGATTGCGCCATGAGCGCACTGTTTTCAAGAATGTCCCATCCATGTGCTCAAGCAGGTTCTACAGAGCGCATCTACACTTGTAGCCTACTAAACTTCTAAAGTCTAAACTAAAGAAAATAAGGTGTTCCTGCAAATTGGTATATTATTTGTGCTTGCCCCAGAGGCTTTAGTCAATTAAAATTGCATTATTAAAATGTTAAATTTTAAATTCACATTGAAACGCAATCGTAGGCCTAATTATGATTGCTTGTCATAATACCCCCGCATGAGTAGCCTCAATAGACTGTCGCCAGTGATGTGTATAATCTATGGCGGTCAGTGCAGCCATCATCATATTGTATACTGGTAGACCGCACGTGCTGGGGTTATCCAGCTTTTGGACAAGGCGGGACACCGTCATTCTAAAAATAGCTCCATGCCTCCATGTCAGCACACAGGCCAAGGGCAAGGCCATTGCCTGTCCTATGTATTACAATGTATACACGTAACACTGCTCACTGTCCTATTATAAACCAAACAGTAACACAATGTCATCTTAATGATATTTAGAGGCTAATTAACGCACACGTTTTGTCTTTAGATTAGATGACCACACAATGCTACCAAAAAAAAATTTATGTGCATTACCAGGTCGAAAAAATGTGTTAAGTTTAAAAAAGGTCAGGGACATATTCAACCTGTCCTAACAATTCAAAATGGATTTTTCTAACACATTCAAGACATTTTGTTCAGTGTTTCGTTATTAAGACTAACTGTTTTTCTATATATCCTTTAGAATTCAATTGATGTAGTGTGAACAGTGTTGTGGTTATTAAACAGTAAGCCTGTATCCACTGTTTTATTTTTTGCAGTTGTTTATTCACTCACTGACCACTGAGTGGTTTAAATTAATTTGATTTGAAAATGTTTCTATCAAAAGATCCAATGTACCATTACTTTTGTAAATGTCCCCATATTTTTAGCTCTGGGGGGACAAATGTCCCATAGAAAAACCCATCTGTATTGAACTTTGACTAATAACAGGGTGGCAAATAGCTTGCGAGGCCAGAAACTACATAGTCCAGTTGTCAAATGGCATATTTTTACTCAAGCGTGTTTCGCGGTATGGACGATGTTTTATGACTGATTCTGGTTCTAAGGGATGTCCTGAGCAGGAATCAGCCGGGTGCCACTTTGGCACCCTTGGGCGGAATTTTTTAAGGGCAAAAACAAAATGGCCGCCAAATATTTCAAGGTCAAATACAATTTTTTAACAAATGAAGCCAGGAACAAGTGTAATACCTCATTTTCATGTGATTTTGACTGGGCAATCCATTTCTTGTATTATTTTGATGACTCAAGGTCATCTTCAAGGTCAAAAAGACAATTTCAAGGTCAAAGAACCAAAAATACCATTTTGTACAAATAAAGATAGGAACATGTGTAATACCTCTTTTACATGGGATTTTATCTGAAATTATTGTATGGTATTATTTTGTTGATCCAAGGTTAGCTTCTAGGTCGAAAGTCCTTTCCAAGGTCAAAAACAAAATGGTTGCCAGATATTTCAAGGTCAAATATGATTTTTCAACAAATGAAGCTAGGAACAAATGTAATACCTCATTTTCATGTGATTTTGACTGGGCAATTCATTTCTTGTATTATTTGCATGATTCAAAGTCATCTTCAAGGTCAAAAGGTCAAATATCAAGGTCAATTAAGCAAAATTACCGTTTTTAACAAATAAAGCTAGGAACATGTGTAATACCTCATGCAATTTTGACTGGGCATTCCATACATGATATTATTACGATTATTCAAGTTCTTCAAGGTCAAAGGGGTCAATTTCAAGGTGAAGTGAGAGAAAATATCATTTTTAACAAATAAAGCTAGGAATGTGTGTAATACCTCTTTTTATGGGATTTTGACTGACAAATCCAATTATAGTATTATTTGAGTGATTAAAGGTTATCTTCAAGGTCAATTTCAATTCAAGGTCATCAAAATTCAATTAACAAACATAAATAGCAAAACGTGTCCTACGTCTTTTTAGTGTAATTTTGACAAATAATCCATTTCTGCTACTATTTTTATGATTAAACGTCATTTTCAAGGTCAGTGTGTCAATTTCAAGGTCAGGTAAGCGAAAATATGATTTTCAACAAATAAAGCTAGGACAATATCTTTCTGGTATGATTTTGGTTATTTGAGGTGGTCCTCTACGTTAAATGTAAATATCAAGGTCAAATATTATTTTAACGTAGTATTCTACATATTGGAGCACACATAATAAATTGTCTTGGTGTATCTTTAACTGGATAATCTAATTCTAGTAGGGTTTTAATGAATAAACATCATTAGAGTGAAATGATCAGACAACTAGAAGGCATCAAAGGGTCACGGAGAGGCGTCAAATAGCGACGAAAAAGCATAAAAGATCAATGGAGAGGCGATAAAAGGTGACAGAGAGGCGGTAAAAGACAATGGGGAGGCATTTAGGGATGTCGACGAGTTGCTAAAAGGCGCCCCAGAGGCGCTAAAGAGCAAGTAAGAAGGGTTAAAAGAAAATGAGTAGTCATTAAAGGGCAATGAGGAGGCATTGAAGGTCAATGAGGAGGCGCTGAATGGCAACGAGGAGGCGTTAAGGGGCAAAAATGGGGCGTTAAAGAGCGACAAGATGCATTAAAAGGTGGCGGGATGGCATGAAAAGGCTATGAAACGGTGACAAGGAAGTACGTTAACGGGTGATGGGGCGGTGCTAATGGTTGATGGATAGGTGTCTAAGTGCAATGAGAAGGCATTAAAAAAGACAGAGAATCCTTAAACGGCAATGAAGAAGCGTTAAATGGTGACGGAGAGACGTCAAAGAGCGATGGAAAGGCGGTAAATGCCGAAAAAGTGTTAAAAGTGATGTGGATGCATTAAAGTTTGATGGAGAGGCGCTAATAGGCGCTGCAGATGCATTAAATGGCGATGCGAATGTGTTAAAGGGCGATGGCGAGGCATTAAATGGTGATGGGAAAGTGTTAAATGGCGATGGGAAGGCGGTAAAGGGTAATGAGGGGTCGTTAAAAGGCGACCATGAAACGTTAAACGACTATGGAAAAGCGCTGAAGGACAATGGGGAGGAGTTGAAGTGTGCTGGATAAGCGTGTGAGGGTGAGTAGAAAGTGTTAAAAACAACGGAGCATTGATAAAGGGCGACAGAGAAGCGTTAAATGGTGACTGAGACGTCAAAGGGCAACGGAAAAGTAATAAAGGTTGATGGAGATGCATTCAAGGGTGATGGAGAGACGCTAACAGGCGCTGCAGATGCGTCAAATGGGGATGGGAAGGCGTTAATGGGCAATGAGGAGGCGTTGAAGGACAACGAAGAGGCGCTACGGGTGACGGGATGTGTTGGTGGGTGGCATGAAAGGGCTATTGAACGGCGTTAGAGGGTGATGAGGAAGCATTAAATGACAGGTGATGCGGTGGTGCTAAAGGGTGATGGATATGTGTTTTAGGGCGATAAGAAGGCGTTAAAGATGACGGAGAATCGCTGAAGGGCAACTGAGAAAAAAAAATTATGACGGAGAGACGTCAAAGAGTGATGGAAAGGCGTTAAAAAGCCAAGAAAAAGTGTTAAAGGTTGATGGAGATGCACTAAAAGGGTGATGGAGAGGCGTTAAAAAGGTGCTGCAGATGCGTTAAATGGTGATGCTAAAGGGTTAAAGGGCGATGAAGAGGCGGTAAATGGTGATGGAGAGGCATTAAATGGTGATGGGAAGCCAGTAAAGGGCGATGAGGAGGCGTTAAATTTCACCGAAGAAGCGTTAAAGTGTGACGGAAAGGCGTTAAAGGACGAAGAAAAAATATAAAGGTGGACCCAAAAGCATTGAAGGGCAATGAGAGACGATAAATGGCGATGGGAAGGCGTCGAAGGACCATGGGGAGGCGTTTTTCTATTTAATATGCCTCCTCATTGCCCTTTAACGCCTTTTTATTGTCCTTTATCGCCTTCTCATTGCCCTTTAATACCTCCTCATCGACCGTTACAACTTTTCCATCACTCTTTAACACATCTCTGTTAATTGCCATTCAATGCCTTCGAGCCGATGTCTTCACCTTGAGCATGTTTGATCATTTAAACCCAACAGAATTAGATTATCCAGTCAAAATAAAACTCAACACAAGGTAGTATGCGTGCTGCAATTTCTAGCTTATACGCTAAAACATATATTTGACCTTGAGGATGACTTTAAATCACCAAAGTAATAGGAAAAAGACATCAAAATAGTATCAATAATAGATTATTCAGTAAAAAATCACGTCAAAAAGACGTAATACACTTCTTCCTATTTTGTTTCGAAAAGATCATATTTTTACATTTTGACCTTGGAAATGACCTTTAGACCTTGAAAATGACCTTGGATCAACAAAATAATACCATAAATGTTTTTTTCAGACAAAATCACACGAAAAAGAGGTATTACACATGTTCCTAGCTTGATTTGTTAAAAATGGTAATTTTGCTTATTTGACCTTGAAATCGACTTTTTGACCTTGAAAATGACCTTGAGTCATGAAAATAATACAAGAAATGGATTGCCCGGTCAAAATGACACGAAAATGAGGTATTACACTTGTTCCTGGCTTCATTTGTTGAACAATCATAGTTGACCTTGAGATATCTGGCCGCCATTTTGTTTTTGACCTTGGTAATGCCATTTCAGCCTTGAAGATGACCTTGGATGACCATAATAATACCATAAATGGATTTTTCAGACAAAATTCAACGAAAAAAAGGTATTACACATGTTCCTAGCTTTATTTGTAAAACAGGGTATTTTTGCTTATTTGACCTTGAAATTGACGTTTTGACCTTGAAGATGACCTTATATCATAAAAATAATACAAAAAATGGATTGCCCAGTCAAAATCACATGAAAATGAGGTATTACACTTGTTCCTGGCTTCATTTGTTGAAAAAAACATATTCGACCTTGAAATATCTGGCGGCCATTTTGCTTTTGCCCTTAAAAAATTCCGCCCAAGGGTGCCAAAGTGGCACCCGGCTGATTTCTGCTCGGGACACCCCATAGTATCAAAATCAATCATAAAACATCGTCCATACCGCGAAACACGCTTTAGTCAAAATCCACTGGACTAACAGTCTCACTGTCTGTTTCACCAAATTCTTGGAGCAGCCTTTTCATCAATTTAATCGGTTGCTGTTTAAAATTAAAAGTAAATAAAATTCTCGGGAAGATTTTCTATTGTACCCGTCCGTCATTCAGTTGTTACAATTTTTTGCCCATACTGAATGACGGAATACATTTATTATCGCCCAGGGGGGTACAAAAGCAATTCATTCCTTTTTCACTGATCATTATTCAACTCCCCCAATATCAGTGTGAATAACTAACTGATTATACCACTCGCATTTGAAGTGCTACTCGCCCAGTAAAATTTGAACTCGCCCGAAACAAGGGGCACTAAGCTGATTCTTAAAACCGTGCCAGCAATCAAGAGTCAACTGGTCCACCAGCCTCTTTCCCCCCTGCAGCCTGATACTCCACATTGGAGGTGCTGCTGGAGTATAAATTTCTAATTCAACTAAGTCTAAGACGTGTTTAATCAATGGAAAATTGACAAAAAACTAATAACTTGTAAGTAAATGTACCAGGATATGTGAACATATACATTATAGTGACATATATGGACATGCATAATCCTTTAGTTGGCAGTTTAATTATAAACATGTAATTTAGTGGTGGGCGTTAATTAAATAATACTGTCTGTGACGTCCTTTACCGATGTTCACATCTAGTTGCAGGACATAGATATTTGTTTACATGTCGTACACTGCATGTGTATGTAACAACACGCGTACTCGTCAACAAATGCAGGTGTCTGTTATAATTGACCCTATAGGGGGGTGACACAATTGACCAATTGCTCAGACAAGTGCCGCATACTTAGAGCTCAGTGCATGCGTACCGGGTCAGCGATGCATACACATGTAGGCCTGCCGACTCCAGGCAGTCATCGCGCTGATCCGAAAATCTCCAATCCTGCCGTAATTACTCCACTCTTTTAGAACCTGTCAGGTCACGATTGCGTGACATGAACTAATAGTAAGACAAATCTATAGTGACAAATTATTATTTTCACAGCAGACTACATGTTTAAATTACGGAAAAATATGCACTCGCCAAGCTGGGCGAGTTCGTGGTCAGCCAAACTCGCCTGTTTTTTTTTCCCTCGCATTGGCGAGCGGGCGAGTGCCAATCATGCACACTGCAATATCCTTAAAAATTTGGTGGCATTTTGTTGTGTATTATTAGTTGATTATCGAAGTTAGACCACTTGGCATGTAAAAAAAAAATGTGCTTATTACAGCTCTCATTCCATCATTACTGCAGGGTTTGAAATTAGCGGTGGTCCAGTAGCCCGAGGCCACCAGAACAACAGCAGCAGTGGTCTGACCGGCCAATAAAGTTTCCAGGCCTAAAATTGCTTGAAAGATGCCTGTCTAGCACTGTGTCTGTGACCAGCATCGCCGGCAACCATGCCAGCCAAAAAGATTGTCTCTTTGTTAGTTTGGTGTAGCTAGCACGCAAGCCGGCAGCCCGGGCCTTGTGACAATATCGCAATCACTCTCTCTTCAATTTTATGTCATTATGTCAATCTTGAACTGTAACAAATTTGTGACACAAAGGAATGAACAGCCTCAGCAAGTTTATCGCATTTGCACAGCAACAACATCCGCCATTGAGGTCTCATGCAACTAATGACAATCCCATAGACTTACTCACATGTACTATCGCCCACACGCTAGACCTCACAGACCCATCATTGCTAATGATTTGACTTTTTCATTAGCATACTTTTTTCACACAAAATATGATATTATTTTCAGGGACAGAACTTCCTACTGGTCTGCTAGTCCGATCACTAGTCAAGATCTCTACGGACCAGTAAACATTCATGGCTGTTGGTCCGTCATGTCCAGTAAACATTTCCCTTCAGAGTTATTTGATTTCTCACTGCAAGAGTATCTGTCTGACATTGACATGGACCCTAATAATGATTGAACCAGTTAAGGTTCACCTTTCAGAGAGCCATTTGCACAGGCTGTTTCAGTTGCTCTCTGGCTTAAATGAGTGAATGCATTCAGTCATATTGGACAAGTGCTAAGCTAAATAATGCATGCTTTCTGTTAAAAAAAATAAAATTGTAAGTCTTGCAATTGTTGGCTTCCATTATTTCTAAATGGATATATTATACAGGACTAGTAAAACTCTTTGAAGACTAGTAAACTTTTGTCATTACTAGTCCTGTGAGCTAGTTAAAAAAATCATTAAGTTCTCTCCCTGATTTTACTATGCATTTTCACTTAAATGGCTGTACTGGATTAAGGGTGACGTTAAGGAATATATTTCCGCTTACTTACTTACTTACTAAATTACATGTAAGCAGACTTTTCCCTCCTGTCAATATTTGATCTCCCCCTGTGTTAGATGTCAATAAGTGGTCTCAACCGATCCATATAGCTTTATTCGCACCAACACAACCTATGCTAATTTTGAGGTATACATGCAAACATTCGGTGAAAAAGAATAAGGGAAAATTTCAACTACATATTTATTGTCAACAATTTTTGTCATTTTTTAACAGCATTCTCATTAATCTTTAGCAATTTTCAACAAAAGTTACTCCCACCAGATACAATTCCCTCTGATTTCTCTGACCACATAGGTTTATGTCATAAAATCATAGAATTCCCCGCAGCGACAATTTAAAACAAAGGTTTCTGTTTTCCTTGTTTTTTCCTGTTCGATGCCTATAGAATTAGAAATGTCATGATGACAAACACACAATTTTCCAAAACAATTGACAAGAGACATATGTCCATGAATGTCTGCCAGGACCACCAAAAATGCTGAGAACCACCAGATTTTGCTTGCTGGTGGTCCTCTGGGCCTGGGCCCATATTCTTGTACACTTGTACAAGTTACTATATATCGTAGGCTTCTGATTGGTCGTGATGGCCATCTCGACTAATCAGAAGCCTACGATATATCGCAACTTGTACAAGAATAAGGGCGTAGTGCTCCAGTTTGGGAAAGTTAATTTTCAACCCTGTACTGTGAAACAAGAATTACATTACATGTCAAATAGTCTAACTAACACAATAGTCAATAGGAATACACAACAGAATTCGACCAAATTTAAAGCGATATCATGATAATCATCATGACAGATGACAAGAGATGGGAATTTTTTTTTATTGTACCCCTCCGTCATTCAGTTATCACATTTTATCGCCCATACTGAATGACGGGAACCTTTATTATCGCCCAGGGGAGTGCAAAGAAACTGGCCCAAAAAAACTCTTTCCCTGTCCCTGAGCCGAGGCTGAGATGTTGGGGGGGGAGGGAATGAAAAAATGATCCACGTCCGCGAAAAATTTGATTGAGAAAAATTGTAAAAAAGGCTACTCCCAGGATCTTGTGAAACGGACATTAGGACACATCCATATCTGATCAGACTGATGTCATCCAAACACTTCTTGCTCAGACCATGGTCACCAGTCAAGTAAGAAAGCGCAATCCCAGTGAACGATAATCAGAGAAGAAACAGATTGACACATGCGTTGGCGCCAATAAATTCTCGTGATTGCTGACGATTGGTTTTTTTAACAAAATAATTAGACGTATACATTACAATACTCTTGTTAAAGCCCTTTTACATTTTCTAGAATAATGAAAAATGGAATATTGCAGAGTTTAATACAATGACTGAGTAAAAGAAATCAGTCTACTTTGTTGTTTTGTTTGCAATGCCGCCTAGCGAAAAGCAAATGGAACAGGGGAGACTGGGACATCATAAAAAAGGGCTGTAATCAGCATTCTAATTTTCAGTGAGTGAGTGAATATTGCTTTACGCCGCTTTCTGTACAATCATGGCAATATCACGACAGAAGGAAGCCTAAAACCGGGACTATGCCCTACTCTTATTTCAAATGAGTAAGCTACTTTATATATGTTTGCTCTTTCTGGCTAGGCTTGCATATTATTTTATTTTACGGAGTGGGTAATCGTACGGCAAAGTTATAATGGGAGTCAATGAGAGCCCATACAGTTACGTTATAAAGAATCACGTACCATTAGCCACTGCCTTATTTATTAAATGCAAATGGTTGTCCACCTACGTAGCCTACCATCCACCATGGTGTCCAAAACTACAGCTATGTCTGCATGTTTTCCGAATTCAACTAATAACGATGTCATCAAAAAGTAGCCCACTTCTCGCTGTTTATTGGAGGACTGGCACCCACAGGGCCACATCATATGGTAGGGAAAACTGGGGCCAGTAGTTGAACATGAGCTTATAGCCTATATAAACTGCAACTATCGTGCAATAAAGTATAAAAAACATAATATGTAGGGCCTACCATAGGCCTACCATTATAAAGATTGACAATACACCCTACATAAAATAAGCAAAATATTAAGCAGTGTAGGTAGAGCTGGCGGTCCTGGCCGGCGGTCCCCTAGCTTCACAGCCCCCGGCAGCAAAATCACTGCCAAAACGTTTACAAAGGGTCTATTGTTGCTGCCATAGTGGCTGACTGAAAAATGATGAAATTTTTAATTTTGAAAGTATATCGGTATACGTACCGGTAGCAAATGTTTCAAAAATAATTTTTAACGCCTCTCTATTGAGTTTAATGCTCTGCAATGTTTCTGTATCGACCGTTATAATTTTTTCTTTGCCCTCTAACACCTTTCTGACGCTCTTTAGTGCGTCTCCGTCACCATTTACATCATTTCTGTCACCTTGACTTTGAAAATGACACTTTGACCTTAAACATGTTAAAGATGGCATTTAATCATTAAAATATCGCAAAAGATGGATTAGTTAATCAAAATCACACACAAAAAAGAGGTATTACGTCACTTTACATTTCTGTTAGCTAAAAATCATATTTTGAATCTTCGCCCTTGGAATTGACCTTTTGACCTTGCAGATGACTTTGAATTATCAAAATATTACTATAAATGGATTCTACAGTAAAAATCCCATGAAAAAATGAGGTATTGCACATGTTCCTAGCTTAATTTGTTAAAAATAATATTTTTACATTGTGGACCTTGAAACATAAAAATAATTAAAAAAAAAAAAAAATCAGTGAAAATTACATGAAAATGAGGTATTACACTTATTCCTACCTTTTTTGGCTGAAAAATAATATTTGACCTTGAAATTGACCTTTGATCTTGAATTTTACCCCTCTAACACACATTTCTGCAGGATGTCACGATGCTATCCTACAGTCTGTAAATATATATCCCCTTAGTATTAATAATCAGCAATAAAATATGTATATATACTCCCAATTACTGAGGTCCAGTATCATTTCTGCAGGATTGATAAAGTATGCAATGCAGTTGCAAAAAGGTAGCAAAAGTAGGGTCAGCACCCCCCCCCCCCCGTTTTTGTGATTTTAGAAGTGAAAAAATTGAACCCAATTATTTAGTGGTAGTTTGACTACAAAGCAACCATAATCAGCTAAAAAAAATCAGATTTAGCATTCAAATCCTACGGGAGAACATTTTTTTTATAAACATGATTTATTTCACATAAGGATTACAAACAGCAATTGCCACAAGTTGCTCTCCTTGACATAGTAAGAGACACAAAAAATGAAAAAAAACAGACATGGAAAAAATATACATGAAAAAGATGATACAATAAGATGATAAAATAAATGAGTTGCTACTATGAAAGAGTTGTGATGATGATAGAATATTAAAGATGATTATGAAAATCTGCCACAGGAATATATAAAATCGTGCAATGTTGTAAATATTATGAGGTTGGTATGGTGGTCTAAGATTTCTGAACCGTACAATAAAATAATTTCAACTTGTTTTTTATTTTGAACTATGTCGACAGAAAGTATACGGTTCAGATCTTGGGTCAATGTTTGTCGAGGGACAGCATAGGCTGGACACACGAAAAATATGTGATATGGATCTTCTTGAGGTGCTCCGCACCTTTCACAGGAAGGCGATGGGACCATATTGTACTTGTAGCGTTGGCTGTTCAGTGCACTTAGTCCCAATCGCATTCGGGTGTGATTAACAGCAGCCTTGCCAAGAAAACGTGAATATAATATTGGGTTGAAATGCGAGTTGCTCTTACTACGTTTGAGGAGTTTAGATTTAAAAGAAAAATAAGACGGGGATGAACGTATAATTTTGTCTAAAGAATTCCAAGATTTTAATTGACGAGTTCAAAAAAGAATTTCTGACACAGCTGAGACGTGCAGAGGGTGTAGGGAGTGACATGTTATTAAAACTGCGCAAGCGATAACCTGCATCTCTGGGTCTTGGCAAGATTGCTGTCAGGTACGATGGAGCTAACCCGTGAATAATCTTATATAGTATAACAAGTTTGTGGTTAGTACGCCTTTGGCGTAGTGGTATCCAGTTAAGTTCTAGTAATAAGCGATCATTGCTAGTGCGCTTATATGCACCTGTACAAGCCAATGCGGCCCGCCGCTGAACATTTTCGAGAGCTAGGGCTGCTCTGATTGTACAATTGTCAAAAATAACATCACAATATTCAATGACAGGCAGCAACATGGATTTATACAAGGCGCATAGCGCGTTTCGTGGTAATTTCGTTTTAATGTTATTCATCACATAAAGGAGTTTATTAGCTTTCAATATGGCTTTATCGATATGTCTTTGCCAGCTGAGGTTGCTCGTGATGGTGAGGCCTAAATGTACATGTTCGATGCTGCGTTTAATAACAACACCATCAAATATAAGATTAGGATAGATTACATTTTTTCGATTAGAAATGATTTGGAATATTGTTTTAATTGGGTTAAATTTTACCCTCCATAGGCGTCCCCATTTATATATCCTTTCAAGGTCTCTATTTATTTTGAGGGAGGAGGTTAAGGGGTTGGTAAAAATGTCCAGAAGGGAGGTGTCGTCCGCAAAGAGGTGTGGGTCGCATTCCAGGTCGGTAACAAGGTCGTTAACGTAAACGAGGAATAACAATGGGCCCAATATAGAGCCCTGTGGCACGCCCGCTTCGACATAACTGACGTCGGAACAGCAACCGTCCAATATAACCCTTTGTTTTCTGAGGGCCAGATAGCTTTCCAGCCATTTTAATAAAGTACCAGAAATGCCTAACTGTTTTAATTTAAATAGAAGGCCTTCGTGCCACACCCTATCAAAGGCTTTGGAGATGTCCAGGAACACTAGACATGCGTTTTCTTTGTTATCCAAACCAGAATATAGTTTGTGTACTATGGACAAAAGCTGATTAACAGTAGAATCTTTTTGTTTAAACCCTGAATTTTTCACTGTTAACAAACTATGATCGTTGAGGTATGTATATAAATGATAATGGACCGCCTTCTCCAAAACCTTTGATAGGGACGACAGTAGCGATATTGGCCTATAGTTGGACTTGTTATTTTTACTTTCTTTTTTAAAAATGGGGATAACGTTTGCTATTTTCCAACATGAAGGGAATACACCTTGAGCGAGTGACAAGTTGAATAGACGGGCGAGCGGTTCACTCAGAGAGATTGCACATTCCTTTAATATCCGATTGCTAATTTTATCTGGGCCGACGGCTTTGGATACATTTAAATGTTTCAGGATGTTGAAAATCTCAACCGATGTCAGAATTATTGTTTCAATTTTGTTATCTGTCAAAAGAGTAAAATCTGGTAATGGGTCGTTTTGTGTAGGGTCTAGTTTACATTGTTCGGTAAAATATTGATTAAAAACTTCAGCTTTTTCAGCGGTCTCAGTAATGAGACGGTCGCCTACAATTAAGTGGGGTATTGATTGAACACGTTTAGTACCATAAACCAATTTAGTGATTTTCCAAAACGTTTTTGCTGAGGTGTTAGGATCAGTTAATTTACTAGCCGTGTTATTATAAAATTTGTCTCGGCTTGCTCTGAAGGCTGATTTAGCCTCTCTCCTTTTGTTACGAAACTGCTCATGGTGAACAGCATCGCCTGTCCGTTTCCATTTCTTGTGTAATCGTTTACACTGCCTAAATAATCCCCTGATCGCCACAGTCATGCCTGGCTTGTCACGGGCTCTCACATGGATGTCATTATGTGGGATACAGTCGTCAGCTATGATGTTTAAAAGTTTAGTCATATTTTGAACAATTAGGTTAATATCATTAGTCGAGGAAAAAAAATCGTCCCAATTCATGGCCAGGAGGATATCATTAAAAAAGTCATAGTTTCCTCTATCATAACGCCAAATCCTTCTGGACATCTGTTTATGCTGAGGCCTTACGATAGACATACTGCCGTGTATGATTTTGTGATCAAGACCAGAAATTTCATCTAAAATATCGACATTAGTAAAATAAGCCGGTGCATCTGTAGCTAACAAATCGAGTAGATTATCACCGCGAGTTGGTGCGTTAATTAGTTGAGATAGGCTGTAACTTTCAAACAGATTGACTAGTTTTAATCCGAGCTCGCTGTCTCTATGATCGGATGTCCAATTAGTACATCGATCATTAAAGTCGCCCAACAGCACAGTAACTACATTTTTATTGTGGACACACCCGCAGCTTGACTAAGAGAATTATCTAACGCATTTAAAAAAGTATCTATTTCGGCTATTGATTGGTTTGGTTGTCTGTAACACACACAGATGATACTTTTATGATTTTTGAACATTATTTCTGCCCACAACATTTCAATATTTGATTGTTCTAAGTCAGCTCTTCTCAATACAGTAATACTATTGTGAACATATAAGGCTACGCCCCCACCTCTTCTATTTCTGTCATTTCTAAGTATAGTATAGTTGCACAGTTCTACATCATTGTCTACTACATTTTGATCAAGGTGAGTTTCACTGACACCAATTACGTCAAATTCATGAATATTACATAATTCGAGATACATGTCGTCAATACGACCTTCCTTAGTTAAACTTCGCGCATTTATATGACACATAGATATATTGTTAAAACTGACAGGACCTGGGTGAGGATGGATATCTCCAGCCAAAAACATTAACATAAAGATCAACATTATAGTCATAATAAGTATATACAGTAAGTCACCTGTATTAGTACCCCACATTTTATGTGGATTTAGAGACATATCACTACACTGAGTGTGGTTGTACCAACAGCCTATGACTGCCCTCCATTGTTGAATACCAATCATGGTGGGTTATATAACCTCACCCATAATAACATTGACCCATAGAAGACCACCGAACCAGAAATCATTATGGCATTATAAATACATTTCAACATCAACGACAACATTGTAGTAGCAAAATGGGATGAAGATGGTATGGATGGGATGTTTGAACATTGTTCAAACATGGAATATGTAAACATATGAGAAAAAAAGAAGATACAACTCTGTGATATGGAAAAAAA
The DNA here is from genome assembly GCA_964017125.1 of Flabesymbios commensalis. NCBI lineage: Eukaryota > Metazoa > Annelida > Polychaeta > Terebellida > Flabelligeridae > Flabesymbios > Flabesymbios commensalis. Next base: position 54,027,191 of record OZ024915.1, read on the forward strand.
GTAAAATTGCGAGATATATCAGAAAAAATATTGACTTATCGATGTGTGAATCTAATATGGTGAAGTGATCATATAGAAAGGTGGACGTGACATATTAGTCGACTTCAGACAGAAGATGTACACCTTTGCGTCATCACAATAATAAAGGTGATATGTACATAATAGCACTACAAGAAAGAAGAATGAATACAAGGATAATGGATGGACATGCACGTGAAAATATTTATTATATACGTGCATGTGTCATAAAACACGTACATCCATACATATATAATATTGAAGTTGGTATTTCATTACGACACAGGAAACAATCAAACTACGAATCGTGAGCTGACGAGGGCTAGGTTGACAGCTGAGCGTTTGACGTGACCTGATGGGGACATCAGATTAAGCCTACAAATGGATTATCTACTGGTATCGCCATAATGGAGGTGATATTGACATAGGAGCACTACTAAAACAGAAACATGAAGATACATATTACAACTAGACAATGTAGCCTACATAAAGCGACGTATATGTATCATACACATGCATGTGACAAAAAGTTATGAAACAAACATTTGAATATAAATATTACTAGGCCTACTAAACATGTGCATAAACCTACATTTATTACATACATGCATGTGACACAAACACACACACCTATACATATATAATGTTGAAATAATGGATCTAACTAAGACTCGGAGAGAAAGAACAGACTATATTCATGAGCCGCCGGTGAGGGTTCGGTTGACAGCTTGGCTTTAGACATGACCTGATGAGGATATTTGAATGTTTATGATGATTGGGTATAATAGGTAAACAAGGAGGTGTGATGTGAGGGCCAACGCGGCCTTAACAATGTCTATATCAAACTGATGATTACCTCTTTCAGTGATCAGGTTCTGGAGTTTTCTCAGTCAGAGGTGTCGACTTGATCAGCTGTTCAAGGTCTGTATGACAGACCACAGTATGTACAGTATTGTTCATCAGCCTGATCTGTATCCTGCCGTCACGACTCCACGTGTGTTTAAAACGTCCAGCATTACGCTCCTGGCGAGCAAGATAGAGTAACTTACTCCTGGTCTGAGTTAGGTCCTCACTTACAAAGCACCCTACAAGCTTCTTCCTGGCCTGGTATAGTCTATCACGAGTGCTGTATGAAGTGAATTTACATATAATAGGCCTTGCCTTCCCTTGGTTGGGTTTTCCAACGCGGTGTGACCTGTCTATATCGTTGGCTTGAATTTTAACTCCAGCTTTTTGGGCGATGTTCAGAACAATAGCGTCAGTGTCCTCTTCCTTCTTTTCTTCGTCGTCCTTAATCCATAGGCGAACTGAGTTACGTCTCGAGTATTGTTCGTGCTCGTCGTCAGCAATCTGCAACTTCGTAATCTGCTTCTGAAAGTCTGAAACCTGTGTTTGAAGGTGGACTACCTCTGTTTTTAACTTTGTGACTTCTTTCTCACGCTCGTCCAGTCGATCCAGTAATGGCTGTAGCAGAATGTTTGTTAGTGATTGTACCACCCGTGGGTCACCAAGAGCACTCAAGAACTCACCAGCAAAATCGTCAGAGCAACGGATACGGCTGGTTGGTGGTGAAAGAGAGTTTGGAGAGGCTGTCATCTCGGCATTATCGCGCTTGGCCGCCATCTTGTCGTCTTCTTTCATCGCGAAGTGGCGCGGAATTAGAATTCAAAGGTTCACACAAATTCTGAACAGGTAATGAAATCGTTTTGTTTGAAGTCAGATATAATGCATTTAGCTCATCATGATAATATACTATTTAAAAACATTTAGCCCGGCTTTTCCACTTAAAATCAGAGTTTTGAGGAGCTGCTGTCTACATGACGTGCTATTCTTGACGCATGAGAACATGACTGTGACACCCTACATGCTTGGACTATGCATGTAATAATGTGACTTGTGACTCTGAAGGCAACATCTTGCCAACTCCGGGTGAATCGATAGTAGACAATCTAGAGCGAGAGCTGAGTGAATCGTCTGGTAGCCTACACAGATAATTAGCTCGTATATATCCAGGCCTGGTATCCAATACCTATAAAACTGCTCACACTAAAATAATATAATATTTTTGGTTACATTATGACGTCATAATTTTAAGAGAAAATGGAGTACATTGAAGCAGTCAATACAATAGGCTTTAGTACTTAACAGCAACCTTGAAATTGGAAATATGTCATGTGGAAAAAACTATCGGTTTATTTGGTGAATATCCAGTCAGCACATTTAAATAGTGAAACGGAATTGCCGTACTGTGAATGTAGAGCAAACGGAGCTGAACGCCGTGCGAACCTGGAAAAATAGGACTATGATCTAACACCGATGCTGTTACGTTTTACCCCGTCCTTCCCGTCGTCACACAGACCTTAATATTTTTCATTACGTCTTCAAAGCGTTCTCAGCAGTGTTAACCAGTTTATAAAGTTTGTGATACGTTCTTACTCAGTTCTAAAAATTCTTAGTCAGTTATAATTCAGATCTACTCGTCTCTGCTACAATGTCAGTACGTCCAATCCGTTTGGAGCCAGGTCTACTCGTTTCTACTACATTTCAACTACTTCTACCCGTTTGCAGTTGGATCAGCAACGTTTTTGTTATACATTTATATATAGAGAGCATATTAATGATGCTCTCCTCATTTGGAAATCCAATTTCTGGCTTATAAATATGATATATTTTAGCATGGAGCAAATGCAAGTGTTGTCAACACTAAATATCAGGGGCGTATCCATGGGGGTGCTCAGGGAGCTCGAGCACCCCCCTTAATTTCCATAGTGGTAATTTTCCAACCAATAATTTTATATACAATTAATCCACCAGTGTCCGACATGTTGGTTCCAGCCCCATCCACACCTAAATATATACCCTTCCAATTTAAAGGGCTGGTGTCTGGGATGCATCATTGGCGCCATTAACAGATTAAAGATTCAGATTAGATAATGAGCTGGGCAAAACAGGGTGTTCTATTCAAATTACCTCTGTGCAAGACTGTTCAATTTCAATGTACTTATTTTTATCGCACTGCTCGCTTATGGAACACTTTACCTTTTGTTATCCGAGATGCTAGTAGCTTGCAGATTTTTAAGAAGAACCTGAATGAATTATTTCTCACCATGGTAAACTTATTTGAGATGAATAATCGATGTACCTGGAGCCTGGCTTGGGCTTGTGTAAATTGTCGAATATAGCGGAATATTTTGTGTCTCAAACTACCTGTGCAATTTGAATCAGCTGTGAGACGGCTATTTGAGCTGTCACCAGCCACGCATGACTAGGGACGGAGGGCTCTGTTGTTGATACTCATGTGTTGGCAGCTGACGAACCGCCCCGCCTAACTTATACTAGTGTATTGAATATATATCTATACATCTAGCACAAATGGCACCTTAAGTGATCGACCTATGAACGATAATCTGAGAATGTTGTATTGTGTTGTCGGCCTGGCTCGAATTCAGGCCGGAGACAGTCTCTGATACTGTTCGGAGCGGACCGACATCACTCCACATGATCACACTTGTCATGATCTGACTTAGAGTATTACCAACATGGCATGGTACCCTGATGGCATCGGAAGGCTCTGACACAGTGACCTCCATTTTTAAATCTAATAGTTCTAATACGATCAAAAGCTTACGCCTGCTGAAAATGGCTTAGTTTAGTTAGGCACTTGAAATATTCGTCTCGATTTCATGGCATCCGAGTTTTTTGGTAGGCAGCGCGAGTGTCGTTTTTACACAGCTGGCTGTGGAAACAAAATGGCGGTCAGTGTGACTGGGCCTCGCACAGTAAATGAGTTAGGCGGCCCAGTCATACTGGGTAATGGCATGGATGGCTGTTCCCCTCAAAATATTATCTGTTTTTTTCTGTTTCATTTTTAGGTTTAGTGATTTTTCAGTCGCCTTTGTTTCCAGATGAGGTGGGTCCTTACGCTGAATTTCAAAGATCTCTAATCAACTGATTTACTCCATGAGTTTGGGATTGTTTTCCCTCCAGTCTAATATTGCATATGTGGTACTACTCAGCATATTTCGGCTGCGCGACGGCTATATGAGCTGATGTCAGTAGATGCATTCTAGGTTTATAGTATTACTTTTATTTAGGGATGTATGTAGGCCCATGTTAAAATTAAAAGTGTAATTAGTTTTTACTATTTTCCCTTTACACATACCCTAGTTGTCTGTCCTTTTACATAGTAAACAACTAAAAGATTTAGGACAGTGTAGCTATTTTATCTCTGGTTTTGGTGCGGGAAAAATAACAGACAATTGTCGGTTATTTTATTTTATGTGTACATATCGCAAAATTTATAATATATACTATGTATGTACATTTTTAAATAGCATGTAAACAAAAGCATCGGAATTTTAAACACTGGATATGATGCTGCCTTACATGATAAGTATGGCAACACCTATAGCCAGTGAACAGTTGGTTTTATATTATACTGTCATATTATTTTATTATATAATTTTAATTCACTAATATGGTTGACAGGCATTGTACAGGTCGTCTCGCCCTGTTCCCGTCAACCAAAGTTAATAACATGTTCAAAAAAATACCCAATTATTATTAATGATAATGTACCATTTTTGCATGCTTTTAACTGGAAGTCAAATAAGTGATAGCCACATAGCCCCTATGTGGCGACAGAAGTAAATCGTCACAATGCAAATTTTCAAAATTTGACCATTATAGCACCTAAAAGTAGGAATTTGTTGCGAATGGTTTTCCTTCTCCTGTCTACCCTTAATTAGTGTGAGATAGACATATTTTTCAAACATTCATTATTTTTTTTTTAAAAGAAACAGAGTAAACTATATCAACTTTGTGTTAGTCTTGGTCAATAATTGAAACGTTGAACGAAACTTGAAACAACGTTATGGAGAATAAATATGCTAAGATTCATGATAATTATCATAGAATACCTTGAAACAACGTTGTTCCAAAGTAGATATGCTAAGATTAATAGTAATTATCATAGACTATCCTACCCTATGATAATTATAACACACCACAAGCACAATCCACAGTAGGCTATGGGGATCGCTTGAAACGGACAACGGCTTAGAGTTGGACGTGCTGCCCTCTCAAGCACTTGGCGTTGCATAAAATAAAATAATAAGGACCACGGGATAAAGATTATTTCTCAATTACCATGATTCTTTCACCTGGGTGATGGCGAACTTATTTATCAAGAGCTATCATCTCTGAGACTCAGTCTTGAGAACAAATGGATAAAAAACAGGGTCGCTTTTTCAATTTCAAAAATTTAATTGTTTTAGGGCCTATTTTAATTTTTCGTATTTTCTCAGTGCAATATATAGACCTCCAGTATAGCCACTGACACGAAATAATTCAGATAGAGCTGGGACTCAACAGTTTTTTTTTACCAGAGACGAAATTAAGAATAAGAATTGAAAATTGGCAGTAAAGTTGTTTTAAAAATGTGGAACTACAACCAATACTAACACAAATATCTGATATAGGCCTAACTGATGATGACCTGGAACATAACATTTGCATTGAAAAATATTCTGCCATAGGGGAGGGTGGCGAATTAATAAGGGTGAAATAAAAATAAATATCTCAGGAATTTTAAGTGATCATTACTAAACGTTGTAAGCATTTTAATGGTCCACAACTTTTTTCAATGACATGTTATCACTTTTAATAGATGATTTTTGCATAATTAGGCCGTACATATTTGCATATTCGGCATTCCACAAGCAAGGTTGCATAATTATTATCACAATAAGGGTGACCCCGCATTTGATTAATATTATTGTTGCTCCACCGTCTGCCACGCTGGCCAAACATTAACGCAACATTGGATCGACAGCTGATTATTTTTATGTAGCTCATTTAATATGCCTAGTAGTTCGCACTCGGTATTAAATGAGCTAATAATCATGTTTACGTTTTTTTCCATTTGTGGTTGTGTTAGCTTAAATAGTTGGACTAGAGTAGGCAAGGTTAATCTGTCATTAAGTTAAAACTGACATTTCAGCCAGTATCTCATATCTTTGCTTTACAGCAAAGATACCACGAAATCGCACTATTTGATGTTTCTTTTTTCAAAATTTTGCGGAGGCATGCCCCCCTATAGGTCCCTGCTGTTGAATGGTTTCTTTGAAATCTGAGCACCCCGCTTAATTTATTTCTGGATACGCCACCGAATATGATAAATATCAGTTTCCTATAAATTATGTTAGAAGCAGAGCAACAATATAAAGAGATCAGAGAACAACGTGAATAATAAAAACAAGAAGAGCTGAGGAGAATAAAGGGAATTAGAACATACTGGGTGAGTGACTGGTTAAAGACTGCGCTTCTCGGCTCCTCTGCATTGTCCCTTCTGCTTCTTGGATCTCCCCCTTTTTGGCATGTTGATTCATGAAGTACCTCAATCGAAATGAAAACGGGTTAAAACTTGGTCGTATTTACAGCAGATCGGACTGCAGCACACCCAGAATCCCGTTTTGATCGGGTTAAAGACTGCCTGAAAACGCAATGGAAACGGGCAAGACTGACCATTGACCAAGACTGAAATTGGGTGGTCTGTACGTTAGCGACACTTGTCTTAGTGCGGATCTCCCGATTCATTCATTTTCTATCATTTTGTTATATTATTTTAATATGTATCATATTTTTGCTGAATGAATCAAATAAAAGAGGTCTGAGTCTGAGTCTGACCATGAACTGGTTTGAACGGATATATGTCCAAGTAAAAACAGTGCAGAAACGGCCCAGAACGGCCCTAGAACAGACTGAAACTTACTGGGAGCGGGTTTGAACAGGAACAGGATGGATGGAAACTTGTTAAGAGCGGACTGCGTACGACATTAAACGTAATGTATTTCCGTTCTAAACGTTGTGCGAGCGTTGTACAAACTGTCTGCAATCGTAATGCACTTACTTCAAACTGTGTTGTGTCGTAGTAAAAGTCATCATCCCGTTTCATGAAATTTTCAAAACGGGAGGAACGTTCTTCGAACTGGTTCAGTGTGGCTGCAGCCAATAGATTAATGCTTAGTATAACCATAACCAGGTACTAGCTGCCATATAGAGAGATAAATGACGATACATTAAACAAAATTGAAGGTCTTGGACTATACCGTAGGAGTTCAATGTTGGAATTTAATTTAAAATAAAAATATTTTTAGATCACAAAAAATCCAAAACCTAATGAGAGAGGGCTGAAAAAAAAACATTGAAAAAAAAACATTGAGCATTTTTTTCGAAAAGTTAATGAGGGCGACCAAATAAAAAAAAACATTGGACATATTTCTGGAAAAGTTAATGAGGGCGACGAAATAAAAAACTTTTGACCTATTTTAAAAAAAGTTTATGAGGACGACGAAAAAAACAAGCAAAAAAAACAAAGCTGGAAAAATATGTTTTATCTCTCGGAATGAACTTTTTTTTTTAATGTTATTTTTTATCTTCCGAAAATGTTTTTTTTTGGTAATGCGCGGCCTAAATCTAATGCGCGCGCTCATCTAAAACAGAGAAAAAGACATAGTGGCCTTAATATTTGTCAAGTGTGAAGGCAATAATCATAATAACTGCCTGTATCATTCGACAATTCAGCTCAACCAGTTCTGAGCCCAAGAAGATTTCTGTGCAACGCAGTGACGGCACTCGGTGAAAACAAGGTTATAATAATAACACCCCTCCCCCATACTTCATTCTGTGAAACGCAGTGGCGTCACTCGGTGAAAATAAGGTTATATAAGAACTCTCCCCCATACTTCATTGTATTAGCAGGTTCGATGAAAACAAAGGAGATCGAGGTCATTGAGTTTCACAGAATGTTTAAACTATGGTAGCTCTCTTATAGAAGATTTGTGAGCTTGCTATAATTAATACCATGACTAACCACCCACTGCCTGGACTTCAAGCATATATACATTTTAAAACTAATAAAAAAAATCAACACTGGTGTGGCAGGGTCTGCGGCGAAGCGAATTGGACAGACTGGTCATTCCAGGTAGTTTGTCTATTGTAGTATATAGGCATTGCACATTCATATAGTGGACTCAACCATAAATGTGCAAACCTGAGAAAAGAATTTTAACAAATTCAATATCATCTGATTATTAATACTTGTTTTGATTACTATTTTCAAAGAGGTAAGATTTGTAACAATGAGTAACATAGTACATTTCACCTTTGGAAAACATTACAAACGGGTGACTGACTCAGATTTTTTTTCAGAAGAAAAAAAGCCTGGAAGGAAATTTAATTTACTTGTCTATTATGAACAAGTAAATGAAGGTATCAGAAAAAATAGTTTGTGTGATTACCAGCTTGGCCATATTCTGAATACCGCTCTTGAATTTCGGCGAAAATATAAAATTTATCATGGGGTACCAAATTTAGATCTGAATAATTCCCATAATAATGCATTCAAAAGGTTTATTTGCTATTTGTGTATACAATAGGGTGTATTAATTCGGAAAAAAAAAATGTGTTTCTGCAAAATATTCTTTCAAATATGGGCTGTTGAAAACCGTCCCGCAGCCATTTATCAACCACAAATATTCTTTTTTAAGGGCACCATACACATGGCATATCCATAACAGGGAAATTTTATAGGTGATACATGAGATAGTTGTCGAGATATTAGCGTTTGAAATCGATATCAGAATTATGGATGCACTTCTCGGGTACAAAATCGCGCGAAAAGTTTTTTCAAATTTCAAAATGCCATAACTCAAACACTATTGGAGCTAGGGGACTCATTTTTTCAGTGTGTTCCAATTCCAAATCTGTGAAAACAGTGCAACCAATTTTCAACATATTGGTTGATTTGATATGGAATGTTTTTGTACGGAATTTCGTAAGTGCAATTCTGTGTGTGGTATAGTTATATTCAGATACTCAGAAAAAGAAAACGATACATGTAAATCCTTATATCGTCGCCTCGGAGCTAAAGGATCCTATCTGCCACTCTAACGAGTGTCAGATAGGATCCTCCAGCTCCGAGGCGACAATATATGCAACTTGATACCTTTGGATTATAATTCCAAACCATTGTTGTATAGATTGTGTGACAATCTATACACAAAGTAATAAAAATAAAGCTAATTCGCTACAAATTGTTCGGTCCACACGAGTCCAAACCCTAGACTATTAACTAATCTTTTAACTAGACTTGCCAAATATATTACACGAATATCACTTAGAGATACACTATACAATACATTATACATTTGTTCCACCATTGGACATGCCTTAATACGGTTAAAAATTTTCACCCAATATTTCTAAATTCTAATTTTTCTTTTGATGAGAATTGGAAAACGTTCTAGTTCTCCATATTAAACCATTTACAGTTTGAGCTCCCATTTACAAAACTGCAAATGAATACTCTCAACTGACTGCTGAAGAAGCGTGAATGCGCGGCCTGAATCTAATGCTTGCGCCCATCTAAAACAGAAAAAAAACATAGATAGTTGCCAGACAACTTTTCGGTACCATCTCAAGGCACTAAATTGTCATCATTTCACTGTATCTGCGGCTGTCGAGTGAAGAATCATCTCACAGCTGCAATCAGTCATTCTTCGCTTTGCGCCACCGTCTCTTATCCATGGCAAGTAGTCTTAGCTCCTGCAGTTTCTCTTTTGACCTGCTTCTTTGAGGTCAGCTCGCAGTAACTGAGAAGATTTGAGTGGTGTCGGCTGTTCTAGATCTGTACTTGTTGAATCCCAATAGTGCGAACTCCAGGGCCTGTTGAGCAGGTGTGGTCTATGGCATTCGTAGCACATGGTCAAACATGAACCATCGTTGTTGTTTCCCCTGACGGATAATGATACTAGGGCCTACATTGCAAATCTTGTATAAGGCTTGCCGTGTCGTCCTCTCGAGGCCGTGGATGGATGTATTTGCTTTACCCGAAAAATCCAACATGGCGGTGATAACTTTTTAATGACTGTGCGACCTCTGCGCTGAGCATGCGGGCATGGAACTGAAATGTTACTGATTCTAAAAAAAATATTTTTGACCTGATTACTCCACGATATTTCCCGATATGACAGTCCAAAGAAATGTCCCATGATTTTGTACGTGTTAAATCTGTGGCTGAAACGAAACCTGTTTCAGCCACTGGGGCTGGTATGAGGCATCATTGGAGATCACGCTATGTGGCCATCGATGGTTGGTGATCGTGCGTAGGTGTTTTCTGTGGCAGGCATCGAGCTTATCCAGAAATGTCTTTGGAGTTGCCCAGCTGTTGCAGTTGTACAGCATAAGTGACACACATGTTGCATCATATAGGCGTATTTCAGTTGTTAAGGGGATCAATGAACCTCGGATCCAAAGCTTCCAGTAGAAATGGAAAGCAATGTTTCCCATGATGCATCGAGCTGTGATGTCAGATGAACTGCAGAGTAGTAAACCCAGTATTTTACTCTTTATCCACTTCTCTTTTCCGCGTAGCTATAGGCCTACATCATCCTTGTCATCTTCGTGTGTGTTAGCTAGAAATACATGCTTTAGGATTTGTTCATGAACAGATTCACATCCCGGAGTTGCACTCCGGCTGTAGGTAATACATCTTCGTGGGGTTGTTTTACCTCATCTATAAAATAAACGTCGTCTGCGTATTCCATCTCCAACGGCATTCCAAGTGATGAAAATGGGGGTTTTGGTCTGGTGGAACTTTCATGTACAGAGTCAGTATTGTGGGGAGCCTCCGTGACCGAGAGGTAGCGTGCTCGGCCTCAGACCGCCAGGGCTCGAATTTCGAATCCTGTGTCTGGAGGACAGTGTCATCTCATTCATCTCATCATCCTTAGGAGGTTCTCCTGGCCCAGTTTAGCCTATATGTACACAAAGGTGGCCTAAAGCCCGATTAATTGCATTTAATTTCATTTTTTTCATGTACAGATGACGGTGCTGCTGCGAGATAACATGTAGGCCCCTAAACAGCACAGGTGAAAGGCCAGATCTCCCTGTGACTAAATTGTGAAGACTGAAGCTCCTAAGACGGATGTAGGCCGACATTCAACCAAAGTTTGAGTTCAATGTTGGAATTTAATTTAAAATAAAAATAGTTTTAGATCACAAAAAATCCAAAATCTAATGACAGAGGGCTAAAAAAAAAAACATTGAAAAAAAAACATTGAGCCTTTTTTTGGAAAAGTTAATGAGGGCGACCAAATAAAAAAAAACATTGGACATATTTCTGGAAAAGTTAATGAGGGCGACGAAATACAAAACTTTTGACCTATTTTAAAAAAAGTTAATGAGGACGACGAAAAAAACAAGCAAAAAAAACAAAGCTGGGAAAATATGTTTTATCTCTCGAAATTAACTTTTTTTTTTTTAATGTTTATTTTTATCTTCCGAAACTGACTGTTTTTATTCGAAATCGGCAACATTCTAATGCGCGCGCTGAGCACAAAAACACATGTTTTTTTAGTAATGCGCGGCCTAAATCTAATGCGCGCGCTCATCTAAAACAGAGAAAAAGACATAGTGGCCTTAATATTTGTCAAGTGTGAAGGCAATAATCATAATAACTGCCTGTATCATTCGACAATTCAGCTCGACCAGTTCTGAGCCCAAGGAGATTTATGTGCAATGCATTGACGTCACTCGATGAAAACAAGGTTATAATTATAACACCCCTCCCCCATACTTCATTCTGTGAAACGCAGCGACGTCACTCGGTGAAAACAAGGTTATATAAGAACCCTCCCCCATACTTCATTGTATCAGCAGGCTCGGTGAAAACAAAGGAGATTTACAGAAGATTTGTGAGCTTGCTATAATTAATACCATGACTAACCACCCACTGCCTGGACTTCAAGCATATATACATTCTTAAACTAATAAAAAAATCAACACTGGTGTGGCAGGGTCTGCGGCGAAGCGAGTTGGACAGACTGGTCATTCCAGGTAGTTTGTCTATTGTAGTATATAGGCATTGCACATTCATATAGTGGTCCACTATATGAATGTCTACTATTAGTGGACTCAACCATAAATGTGCAAACCTGAGAAAAGAATTTTAACAAATTCAATATCATCTGATTATTAATATTTGTTTTGATTACTATTTTCAAAGAGGTAAGATTTGTACCAATGAGTAACATAGTACATTTCACCTTTGGAAAACATTACAAACGGGTGACTGATTCAGATTTTTTTCAGAAAAAAAAGCCTGGAAGGAAATTTAATTTACTTGTCTATTATGAACAAGTAAATGAAGGTATCAGAAAAAATAGTTTGTGTGATTATCAGCTTGGCCATATTCTGAATACCGCTCTTGAATTTCGGCGAAAATATAAAATTTATCATGGGGGACCAAATTTAGATCTGAATAATTCCCATAATAATGCATTCAAAAGGTTTATCTTCTATTTGTGTATACAATAGGGTGTATTAATTCAGAAAAAACATATTTTTTCAAATATGGGCTGTTGAAAACCGTCCCGCAGCCATTTATCAACCATAAATATTTTTTTTAAGGGCACCATACACATGGCATATCCATAACAGGGAAATTATTATAGGTGATAAATGAGATAGTTTATGAGATATTAGCGTTTGAAATCGATACCAGAATTATGGATGCACTTCTCGGGTACAAAATCGCGCGAAAAGTTTTTCAAATATCAAAATGCCATAACTCAAAAACTATTGGAGCTAGGAGACTCATTTTTTCAGTGTGTTCCAATTCCAAATCTGTGAAAACAGTGCAACCAATTTTCAACATATTGGTTGATTTGATATGGAATGTTTTTTGTACGGAATTTCGTAAGTGCAATTCTGTGTGTGGCATAGTTATATTCAGATACTCAGAAAAAGAAAACGATACATGTAAATCCTTATATCGTCGCCTCGGAGCTAAATGATCCTATCTGCCACTCTAACGAGTGTCAGATAGGATCCTTCAGCTCCGAGGCGACAATATATGCAACTTGATACCTTTGGATTATAATTCCAAACCATTGTTGTATAGATTGTGTGACAATCTATACACAAAGTAATAAAAATAAAGCTAATTCGCTACAAATTGTTCGGTCCACACGAGTCCAAACCCTAGACTATTAACTAATCTTTTAACTAGACTTGCCAAATATATTACACGAATATCACTTAGAGATACACTATACAATACATTATACATTTGCTCCACCATTGGACATGCCTTAATACGGTTAAAAAATTTCACCCAATATTTCTAAATTCTAATTTTTCTTTTGATGAGAATTGGAAAACGTTCTAGTTCTCCATATTAAACCATTTACAGTTTGAGCTCCCATTTACAAAACTGCAAATGAATACTCTCAACTGACTGCTGAAGAAGCGTGAATGCGCGGTCTGAATCTAATGCTTGCGCCCATCTAAAACAGAAAAAAAACATAGATAGTTGCCAGACAACTTTTCGGTACCATCTCAAGGCACTAAATTGTCATCATTTCACTGTATCTGCGGCTGTCGGGTGAAGAATCATCTCACAGCTGCAATCAGTCATTCTTCGCTTTGCGCCACCGTCTCTTATCCATGGCAAGTAGTCTTAGCTCCTGCAGTTTCTCTTTTGACCTGCTTCTTTGAGGTCAGCTCGCAGTAACTGAGAAGATTTGAGTGGTGTCGGCTGTTCTAGATCTGTACTTGTTGAATCCCAATAGTGCGAACTCCAGAGCCTGTTGAGCAGGTGTGGTCTATGGCATTCGTAGCACATGGTCAAACATGAACCATCGTTGTTGTTTCCCCTGACGGATAATGATACTAGGGCCTACATTGCAAATCTTGTATAAGGCTTGCCGTGTCGTCCTCTCGAGGCCGTGGATGGATGTATTTGCTTTACCCGAAAAATCCAACATGGCGGTGATAACTATTTAATGACTGTGCGACCTCTGCGCTGAGCATGCGGGCATGGAGCTGAAATGTTACTGATTCTAAAAAAAATATTTTTGACCTGATTACTCCACGATATTTCCCGATATGACAGTCCAAAGAAATGTCCCATGATTTTGTACGTGTTAAATCTGTGGCTGAAACGAAACCTGTTTCAGCCACTGGGGCTGGTATGAGGCATCATTGGAGATCACGCTATGTGGCCATCGATGGTTGGTGATCGTGCGTAGGTGTTTTCTGTGGCAGGCATCGAGCTTATCCAGAAATGTCTTTGGAGTTGCCCAGCTGTTGCAGTTGTACAGCATAAGTGACACACATGTTGCATCATATAGGCGTATTTCAGTTGTTAAGGGGATCAATGAACCTCGGATCCAAAGCTTCCAGTAGAAATGGAAAGCAATGTTTCCCATGATGCATCGAGCTGTGATGTCAGATGAACTGCAGAGTAGTGAACCCAGTATTTTACTCTTTATCCACTTCTCTTTTCCGCGTAGCTATAGGCCTACATCATCCTTGTCATCTTCGTGTGTGTTAGCTAGAAATACATGCTTTAGGATTTGTTCATGAACAGATTCACATCCCGGAGTTGCACTCCGGCTGTAGGTAATAAATCTTCGTGGGGTTGTTTTACCTCATCTATAAAATAAACGTCGTCTGCGTATTCCATCTCCAACGGCATTCCAAGTGATGAAAATGGGGGTTTTGGTCTGGTGGAACTTTCATGTACAGAGTCAGTATTGTGGGGAGCCTCCGTGACCGAGAGGTAGCGTGCTCGGCCTCAGACCGCCAGGGCTCGAATTTCGAATCCTGTGTCTGGAGGACAGTGTCATCTCATTCATCTTATCACCCTTAGAGGTTCTCCTGGCCCAGTTTAGCTTATATGTGCACAAAGGTGGCCTAAAGCCCGATTCATTTCATTTCATTTCATTTTTTTCATGTACAGATGACAGTGCTGCTGCGAGATAACATGTAGGCCCCTAAACAGCACAGGTGAAAGGCCAGATCTCCCTGTGACTAAATTGTGAAGACTGAAGCTCCTAAGACGGATGTAGGCCGACATTCAACCAAAGTTTGGCCAGCCTTTTAAAACGGTGCGATAGGCTCCTGGGCTCCTAGCGAACACGTACTACATTGAACAGTGTTGAATGACCCATCAGTGTTGAATGAACCATTCTGTCGTGCAAAGCCAAAAGGCAGTAGGCCTAGATCTGTTCACAGGTAGGCAGGTCATAGGCTATGCTACCTTTTGACTTTGCAGAGCAGCAGGGGCGGATCCAGGATTTGAAAAATGAGGCGACGCAGGTGGCTCGGGGTCAAGTTTTTGGGCATATTTGGGCCAATTTAGAGTATTTTTTAAAGAATTTGGCGCAAAAACGGGTGAGCGTGCACCCTCTGCGCCCCGCCCCCCTCTGTACCGGCGCCTGAGCAGCATCTTTAATCTTTAAATGTATGACTTCGCAGTCCTCCTCAATGTGGTATCAGGCGAAGGGTTTGTGCTGAGCGGCCGACCAGACTAATCGCTCAGTTGGCTCTTGAAAGCTGCTATTGATCTGGATTCAATAGCAGCTGGTGGAAGATGATTCCAATCGGGTATGGTTTTGTACAAAAAAGAATTTTGTCCCAGCGTGGTGTTAGCTCTAATATGTTTGAATGATTTTTTATGTCCACCACGAGTTCTTTCATCTGCTGGGGTTAAGAGGTCACTGACAGGTACAGCAATTGATCCGTTTAAAATTTTGTACAGGCTTGTCAGGCTGAAGTTCTTTCTTCTAGTTTGTAAGTCAGTCCAGCCTAGATCTTGGATAAGAGCTGATTTACGCTGGTAGTTGTTAGTTACGAAACGTGTACACTGCTCACCCTAGACACTGCTCCTTCGCATGTTAAAATGTGCAGATGGTTGACGTCATATGTCCCCCGCTCTCAATTTCAAGTATTGTAGTAAGCTTGTGATTGGCCGGCTGTCTTGCTAAAAGTACCCTGATCGGCTGGCGAGAATATTATGGTGGCGGAGGGGTGGGTGCAGACAGACACCTGTGTGGAGCCCAGCAAACGCGAGCATTTGACCCAATGCTGTTTCAATATTGGCCCACCGCCAACGGCGCTGGACCAACAGTGAAACAACATTGGGTCGAGTCTTTGTGTTTGCTGGGAGAGCTGTCCGCATTTTGATACACGCGTGCCGTCTGTGTCTGGTCGGAACAGGCAGCACAGTGCTCTGTGTACGAAACGTGCAGCAGCTCTTTGAATTTTGTTTAATTTATCGATGTCACCTTGCCTGTATGTATCCCATACAGGACAAAGTGACCGAACCATTGAAAAATATGTAATCTATTTTAATTTTGAGGGACATCCCTTTAAATTCCTCCTCAAGAAACCCAGTGTGGAATTAGCCTTAGGCCTACTCGCAATTTTGTAGATGTGATCCCCCCATTCCTAACCTGTGCAACAGTCCTCTCATGGCTTTTCACTGACAGCCAGCGACGCTAGAGACGGAATTTCTGTCTACCCCATTCCAAGTTCTCACTGATGCTGACTCCCAAGTAAGGTGAATTTGTTACTTGTCCGAGTGTGACCCCTTTGAGCTGGAGTCTGATGCTACTGGATGCTACAGCATCGTAGAATCAATGCTGGTCCACCGTCTACGACGCTGGCCCACCATTGCTCCCACATTGAGATAAAGTCCTGTACCACTGTAGCCTATTTGCTGGTGTACTTTCGGCCGGTTTCAGATCAGACAGCTAACATGTTAGGCATATCTTTATAAGTAGGCCCTATAGGCCCTATAGTCATAGTGGGCCTATAAATATTCTTTCGATTTCGAACTGCTGCCCAGTTCTAGCCAAGTGTGGAGAGCTGTTCTAAGAACATATTATATGGCATGCATGCTCAGACACCGACCTCCCAATAAACACAAAACATTTGTATAACATTTATACAACGCCGGCCCAACAGCTTCGACGGTGGTCCAGCATTGCATAAATGCTATTTTGTGTTTACTGGGGATCTAGCCGTCGACCAAGCGACTCGCTCTGCAAGACCGATCAGCAAACATGAGACATTGGCCTTATGTTGGGCCAACGTCGTATACAGTGGACCAACAGTAAACCAACTTTGGGCCAACGTCTCATAGCCATATCTGATGCCTGGGTCTGGGCTCCAATACACACAAAGCCGGACATCTAGGCCTCCTGTTTACATAGGCTAGTAGGCATTATACCCATCCTGCAAGGCCGACTTTTATCATTAATGGAGCCGGAACATACATACATACATACATACACACATACATACATACATACATACTGCTCTGCAAAGCCAAAAGGCAGTATCTGCTCACTTGCAAAGTGAGCAGATACTGCCTTTTGGCTTTGCATGGCCGCATAGGCCTATACACTAGATGCATACACACGAGGCGATTGACCACGTTTTAAGAGTCAACCACGACTCCTTTGTTCTTAGAGCACTTAATAATATAGAGCAATATAGGGCCTAATGCTGGCGAAATCATAATGGTTGTGTAAGCCTGGGAAAATTATTAAGGTCATCGATGACGAATAATAACTAATGTATGTATCCGGCTAACACACACAAAGAACAAGTGACTCGGAGTCATATCAGAGATTGTTCATGCTGTGTGAACAATCTCTGGTCATATCCTCTGGGTCTACGCAATGATGCGCACGTGAGTTTTTCATTGATTCAATATAGCCCTAACAGGGTCCCCATTCATAGTTTACAAATATTAACGTTAGACTGCTATTTTGCCATGCACTGATCGATACTAGGCTGTGGTCCGTCTCACTTAAAATTAATATTAGGCCCACCTCAATGGTCCTTAACCTTTTCACTACCATACATGACGGAAATTTCCGTCGTCATTCGTCAATGAACGTAACCATAAAATGACACGAATTTTCGTCAAATATATACTACATTTATGTATTTTTCGTCATTTGAAGCTGGAAATTGCGTTAGCAATTCCAGCTTCAATTGACGAAAAATAGAACTCCTACACCAGTATATCTGGATCCTGGCATGCACTCCGGCCTGGAAGTCAAAGGGTTAATTTTATCATGTTAATCACTGTTCACTTTCTCTTAATTCCATTAAAAAAAGGTAAGAGCATCGATCCTTACTTTTCTGATGAATTATGAGAGAATTAAGATAATTTTAATTTGAAGATTTTTCGTGTGATGATCACTGCTGACTAGTAGGCTCACGTTGTAGGCCTAACCATGGTAAATACACCACCGTAGGCTATGTGTAGGCATAAAACCCTGGTAAACATGGTATATAGGGCTACTGACCACAACATCAATATTTGGCCTATACCGGTACATAATATATGTAGCCTTCAGTACTGACCTATAGACCTATTTATATGCCTACTGTTGGTGTGAGTATATGATTGTACACAATGCTCTGGTATGTGGGTGCGTATCTATGAGGGATTCTATAATTTTAGGCACCAGTGATGATATTTTCCTTGATATATGAGATTGTCTGAATATTGTCAAAAAATTGAACACATGTCAACTTAGCTTTGTTTATTGACATATGGCGTTGTCAGCAGAGCTTAATTCCAATTTTAAATGCTTATTTTTGTCAATTAAAATTTTTCTTACGGTTATGGAGAGACTAATTTACCGCTATGGAGAGACCAATTTATGTTACGGAGTAATCTTCAAACCTAAATTTCTCAGTGACCCTTCTACAAAAGTATACCATATTTAACAAGTAGTTGAACATGGCTATTATAATGTTGATCAATTAATTTAGAAAGAATCACTTTATGACAAAAACCCTTAAAAAATGAAATAAAAATTACGCTCCGTTACGATTAATGTCGTTATGGAGAGTAATAATAACGAACATTGTCTCTCCATAACGACAATTATTTCTGTTATGGAGTGACAAAAAACAAATACTAAATATCGATGCCAACACAATTTAAAAGACAAAAAGAAAAGTTAGGCCCTATCATGCTATACTATGATTATTTTTGTTTTTTTTCAAATGAGGTTGTAGTAGGCTCGGACGTCATAGGGTGCTGAAAAGTTTTATTGCAGTATTTATGTGTAAAAAATCGCGTTATTGAGAGACGTTGTATTAAAATACTTACCCAAAGACTTGCACAAACCTTACATTATTTCCAAACAAAAACACATTTATTATACTTTTTTCACGAATCACTGCATAAAGGTCTCGCGCAACTGTTTGGCACCAGACAAGTGATATTTTGGTCAGAAAAAGTATAGAAATTACCTGAAAACTATAAGCGTTACGGAGAGTCGCTGCAACGTGGGACAGACATAAATTGCATAAAAAGTTGTAAAATAATAAAATTATTTTAAAAAACTTGTATATAATCTTATAGATAGTGTTGTGCACTAACATTATGTCAGAAACAAATATGATATATAATACAGGAAGTCTAGAATAAATCGCCTGTTTATGTGGGATTTAAAATGTGGGACAAGGCTTTTGGCTAAAATTGGCTAAATTCACATAATATTTCTTTCATAAAACACATTTAGGCCTATGTTAAAAATTTTTGAGTTGTAATATTACTATATTGTAAAATAAAGGTCATTCATTGCATTTATGTAATATCAAGATATTCAATAATAAATATTAGAAGGTGCGGACAGTGCTGGTGCATAAAATTATAGAATCCCTCATCTATGTTCCCCAGTCTCTATGTTCCCCGATCTTTATGTTCCCCGGTCCTATGTTCCCCAGTCTCTATGTTCCCCGGTCCTATGCTCCCCAGTATCTATGTTGCCCGGTACCTATATTCCCCAGTACCTATGTTCCCCAGTATCTATGTTCCCCGGTACCTATATTCCCCATATCTCACAATAAAAGACTACGTGATGCAGAGTCAGTAGTTAGTGCCATCTTTACTTTGTCGTCAGTCCGTATGTCTGTCCATCCGTTCAAGGTTTTCACGATAGCTTGGTGAGTTTTGATCTCATTATTTAAAGTTGCAGATAAATGATCTCGACTTATTTTCAAGGTCACAGGGGGCGCTCATAAAATGAGTTTAGCTGTCTCCATGATAGCTTGGTGATTTCTAATGACCTCCATACCAACTCTGTGTCCCAGTGAGATGATCATGAACAGTTATGAATAGTTCATGAATGTTCGTGAACAAAAAACTATGACGTTCATGAACGTTCATGAACGTGTTCATAAACGGTTAATGAATATTATGGAACAACAATAACTTGAGACTTCCAGGAAAGTTCATGAGTTCTTGAACTTATTCTGTTCATGAACTCTCACTTTTTTCCTGAACATGGGTTGTTCATGAACGGTTATAAACTCAGAAAATTCATGAACCAGGGCTAGTTTATGAATGACCATGAAATAAAAAAAATCATGAATAAGATAGTTCATGAACATTCATGAACGTTCCTTAAATTTGTTCATGAACTATTCACGAATGTTCCTGAATAACAAATGTAATGTTCATGAAATTCGTGAACTTTCAGCCTAAAGTTTCCGAGCCTTGTTCATGAAATTCAGGCTGTTCGCGAACGACCAGTAGCTCAGGTGATTCAATAATGAACCAGATAAGCCATCAACACTTAAACAAAGTTCATCAGGCCTTCAGATTTGGCGTGAGTGATTACTCACGCACACCATAACTCACGCAAGTGTGAAGTCAGGTGAGCGAAATACAGCTCACCTTAATCTTGTCAGATTTTTTATTAATTGCAAATTTATAGGTTTTATTCAATTTTCATCAACCAGTTAGCCATTGCTTTTAACTATGGTGAGTGATCACTCGCCTCACCACTTTGAGGTGAGCTTTATTTCACCCGCCACCAATTTTCAAATCTGAAGGCCTGGTTCATGATGTTCACAAACTAAGTTCATGTTGATGTTCATGAATGTTCACGAATTATTCATGAAAATGTATTATCTTCCTAAAATACATATGGTATCTTGATTGAGGATTATGTGTGAGGAGCGCGCAGCGCGGGGCCCTGCGCGAAATTAACGTCGATACACTGGTCTCAACCTTAGCTCGATGAGGCCGCCTTCAACGTGATCGCCTAGTCACATTGAGAAGGGAGAAACAATGCTGTTTCTCTGAAAACCCTACACGGGAACAGCGGGGTTCAAACCCGAGGCGCTCTAGCCATTGCGCCACGTCCCCTTCTCTTTGAGGATTATATTTTTTCTGAGGTTACTTCTTACGTAAACACAGAAAGCTAGCTAAGCTTTATTTTGTTAATTAAAATAGTGTATCCCCCCCCCCCCCCCCCATATAGTATTACACAGAACTGAACAGAAAACTGATAAATTAATTACCTGGGTATTTTAAATATTATGTATTCTGTGGTTGATAAACTCACTCAGAAAGTCTCAATTTGCTAATTAATGAGTAAATTAGCCATTGCGTTGTTTACACTATACTCGTCAGGGCTGTCATTCACCACAGTTCATGAACTAAACTGAGATTTCAAGCTTTTAACAATTCTTCACGGTTCATGAAACTGTGCCAGTCAACGTTCATCACTTGATGAACTTCATCTCACCGGGTAATAAATAAAATTAAATTTTAGGAGGACTCTATGTCAAGTTAGCAGACGAGTGGCCAGATAAATATTTTAAGGTCACAGCTAGAAGCCAACACAAGAAAATGTTGTAATCACGGTGTTCAAGCGTGTTCTCAAGCGTGTTCGTTATAGAGAGGCTCGACTGTGTATACATGTTCCATCTCCCAGTGTTTCGTACTTTCGTTGTTTCGTACTTTCATTGATTTGTACACTCGTTGTTTCGTACTTTCTCTATTTCGTAGTATCTCAATTTCGTTATTTCACACTCCAGTTGTTTCACACTTTATGGTTTCGTCCATTTCGCACCGGTCATTTGTTCGCCGATACTTTTATCCCACGGTCCTATGTTCCCTGGTCTCCATGTTCCCCAATACCTATGTTCCCCGATACCCATGTTCCCGGTCCTATGTTCCCCGATACTTAGATTTCATGGTCCTAACTATGTTCCCCGGTCTCTATGTTCCCCATCACCTATGTTCCCCAATACTTATATAATTCCATTGTCCTATGTTCCCCGGTCTCTATGTTCCCCGGTACCTATGTTCCCCGATCCCTATGTTCCCCAGTCATATGCTCCCCGATACTTATATAATTTCATTGTCCTATGTTCCCCGGTCTCTATGTTCCCCGGTCTCTATGTTCCCCAGTACCTATGTTCCCCGATCCCTATGTTCCCCAGTTCTATGCTCCCCGATACTTAGATTTCACTGTCCAACGTTCCCCGGTCTCTATGTTCCCCATTACCTATGTTCCCCAATACTTATATAATTCCATTGTCCTATGTTCCCCGGTCTCTAAGTTTCCCAGTACCTATGTTCCCCAATACTTATATAATTTCATTGTCCTACCGTATCCCCGCGCATAAACGTGCATGCACTTATAAGTAAAAATCTCATGTTTTAAGGATGTTTTAAAATTGTCTTATGTTCGAATATAAGTGCATGCACTTGTTTTCGAAAACTAAATGCACCCCTCTCAATAAGAATTTGTGTCGCCAAATCTGACACCTTTTAACGACAAAAAGAAATGAGTCTTTTAAGTAGTGGTAACCGTTTATTATACTGATTTGTGCTTCCATGTACATTTCACGTCACATAAATATATAATTTCCGTCTTTTAAGCACCCAACCCGACTTGGGGTTTATAAATCAGTTTAAAAATAATTATACATATATACATATAGTGTACAGGAATGGGATGGTTAGTTAGTAATAATGAGATGGCAATGAGATGGTTAGTTAGTAAGACTGGGCATTCGCCCAGCCCTGGCCAATGCCGGGCCAATATCTGAAACGTTGGCCCGGCATCGGGCCGTTGCTAAACAAATGCCCCTCCTAACAGAATACCATTGCCTGATTGCAAAAGAATAAACAGAAAACACGAGACTCTGACCAAAAGTTGGGTCAACGCTGAACCACCGTCGTCGAGTCGAGTGTCGCCCCAAACAAAGGGCCAGCGCCTCGTGCTCAGAGGGCGAACAAAGCACACAGTAAACACGGGACGTCGACCCACTGTCGTCTCAATGCCGGCCCACAGTCTCGACGCTGGATCAACACTAAACCAACACCGGTCCAACACTCCGCGTCCACCGGGCCAGAGCCGCTGCATGCAACCCGCATTAGAAGGGGATCATGAGACCCATTATGCTCAATCGAACAGAATAAAATACATTATAGAATTGTTCAACAATAGAAAATATAGAAAATAATAATGATATTATGCATACAATAAAGACTTCCGGGTGTTCCATGCATTTTCTACATAATTCAGTACATATTTCGTTCCTGTTGCCATAATAAAACAGAATTTTTCAGTTATGTCTAGATTAGAGAAATTATTATAAGTTAAAATAATTTCATTAAATAATATTTTTCTGTGATTACTGTAAACAGGACAGACACACACAAAATGTAGTTCATCCTCAATTTCGTTTTTACAAAGTGACACATTCTACTTTCACTAGAAATATATAAGTAACATTATAAGAATCACCCCCGTAGCACCCGCCGATTTAGCTAATTATTGTAAAGAGGCCTGAGTTCTTGAAATAAACTTTGCATCTAAACAGATTCTTGTGGATTAATAATCTGCGAAAAAAATGATGAACAAATGAGCGACAGCAGTTCAGAAAGGGTCGGAGAGTGGGGAGGCGTCAAGTCAATGGGAAGTGACTCCGTGGCTGGACACGTCTTTAATCTCATTGAATGAGAATGTTTTTATAACAATGATCACGTCTTGAGCCCTCTATAGACAGAGGTGTGAGCGCGACTGTTGACGATAGCTGTGGCGATGCAAGTTTACATGCAGTATTAGTCCATGGGCCAGATAGGGTTACCGTGCACCCCCCCCCCCCCCCCCAGGACAGTCTGAGACCAAGTTTTTTTTGCTCCTTGGACCTCCCCCGATATCAAAAGTCGATGCCTTAAAAAAAAAGCTGGGATGGACTACCTGTTTTGGGCCATTTCCAAAATGGCCGCCATCGAAATCTGGAAATCACGTTTTGTGCCATAACTTGAGGTCTAAGGCTGTTAGAGTCACAAAATTGGTGTCTATGCATATGTTTTTGGGGGTGAGGAATTCAATTATGCCAATAAAAAATGTTTTTGTCTTGTGGGAAATTTATAAACAGCTATTCAAACGTATTTTTCGTGCATTTTCGTGCATTTTCGGTCATTTTTTGTGTTAGTCTGTGGGACAGAGAGGGTTACTGTGCACCCTCCACCTGTGAAAGTGTGAGACCAAGTTTTTGTTGCTTATTAGACCTCCCCCAATATCAAAAGTCGATGCCATCAAATAAAAGGCGGATGGACCACCTATTTTAGGCCATTTCACAATGGCCGCCATTGAAATTTGGAAATCACGTTTTGTGCCATAACTTGAGTTCTAAGGCAGGTAGAGTTACACTATTGATGTCTATACATATGTTTTTGGGGGCGAGGAATTCAATTATGCAATTAGAAAATGTTTCTGTCTTGTGGAAAATTAATAAACAGCTATTTAAACGTATTATTCGTGCATTTTCGGTTATTTTTTGTGTTAGTCCATGGGCCAGATAGGGTTACTGTGCCCCCTCCACCCATGAAAGTCTGAGACCAAGTTTTTATTTTCTCATAAGACCTCCCCCAATATCAAAAGTCGATGCCATCAAATACAAGTCGGATGGACTACCTATTTTAGGCCATTTCAAAATGGCCGCCATTGAAATTTGGAAATCACGTTTTGTGCCATAACTTGAGTTCCAATGCAGTTAGAGTCACAAACTTGGTGTCTATACATATGTTTGTGGGGACGCGGAATCCAATTATCCCAATAAAAAATATTTCTGTCTTGTAGATAATTCAGAAACAGTTGAATAAATGTATTTTTCGTGTATTTTCGGTCATTTTTGTGTATTTTAGTGCGAGCACAGAAAAAAACTAACCTTAAAAAAAACTTGTAGTGTTATTTCCGTGGATAATGAGCATTACAGTGTGGAAAATTGTAAATAAAAATTCAACTTTGCTTATGACGAGCATGATCAATGAAAAAAACTTAGTGTAGATAATATTAAAATAACAAAGTGTTTTATGAACCAATTGCATGCACCTGTTTTCGAAAACTAAGTGCATCTTCAAATATAAGTGCATGCACGTTAATGCGCGGGGATGTAGTATGTTCCCCGGTCTCTATGTTTCCCAGTACCTGTGTTCCCCGATCCCTATGTTCCCCAGTCCCATACTCCCTGATACTTAGATTTCACTGTCCTACGTTCCCCAGTCTCTATGTTCCCCAGTACTTATGCTCCCCGGGCACATATATCTCCCAATCTACTTTCCTTATTTCATACTTTCATTGATTTGCACTTTCGTTGTGTCGAACTTTTGCTATTTTGTACCTTCGTTGTTTAAAATGTTGTTTTTTCATGATAGTGGTTGCAGCTATATTTGATATAATTATATGCATTCATAGCATGACGTGAAAATGACAAATTAGTTAAAGCAGCCCCTTGGGATGACAGCAATTTTCGTTTTCAATTCCGTACTGAAGTAGTGTATCTCACGGATCATGTTTTTACTTTTTTCACAATTTTCATATTTTTACAAATATTTTTAATCAACATTTCTATGAAACCAGAAGTAACCCAAACAAACTATTTGTATACTTGAAGGACGATTGAATGTTTTCACAACATTGGGCCACATGCTGATGGCATCGGCCCAGCGTTGGGTAGACAATCAATGCTGGAGGGGTGTCCTCCCGTGTCCTGACTATAAGACACCAATTAGCGGCGACTGCTCTGATCTTACCGTCTGATACGTGGCAATATGTGATGTAAAGTGCTGAATATTGCTGACTTGTTTTGTTTATATGGCAATATACGACCTGGAAATACAACTATTTCACTCTTTTTCTGTGCTTTAAATTTTTTTTTTGCCTTTTGCGTATTTTCAGTTAGGATCAGTAGGCTATATAGCTTTATATAAATTAAATTTTCAAAATTGACAACATTGAAAATGTCTCATTCCAAGGGGTCCCTTTTAATAATAATAAAAAAAAAATTAAAAAAAGTAAAAAATAAAAAAAAGTAAAAAAAAAATAATAATAATAATAATAATAATAATAATAATAATAATAATAATAATAATAATAATAATAATAATAATAATAATAATAGTAATAATAATAATAATAATAATAATAATAATAATAGTAATAATAATAATAATAATAATAATAATAATAATAATAATAATAATAATAATAATAATAATAATAATAATAATAATAATAATAATAATAATAATAATAATAATAATAATAATAATAATAATAATAATAATAATAATAATAATAACAATAATAGTAATAATAATAGTAATAATAATAATAATAATAATGATAATGATAATAATAATAATAATAAATAAATACATATTTATATAGCGCCATATATCTAGCTGTAGCATAATCACTGGCGCTTCACATTCGAAAATTGTTTGATAAAATGTTTTTGTGTGGGTTTTCGGAACAACCAAATACCCTTATTATATCCTTCAGATCGGAGATTGCGCGATGTGTTCGGTAAAGAGTTCATCGTGCGCAAAATTCAGTTTGAAATGCAGTAATATTTATGGGGTTTTCTGACGAAAACGTTGTTTCACAAAACATTTATGCTCGAGCATGACCTCAGAGCAAAAAAATAATGTCGGAAATGAGTTTCTGATGCGAAATATACTTCGAAAAGTGGTATTGCACATCGTTTTCTGTCGGAAAGGAGGAAAAAATAATAAGATGTCGATGGCGGCCATCTTCGATTTATGCATGAACGAAACCTCAAAATAAAACAAGAAGCCAGCCGGCCACAATAATCCCCCGCCTTGCACGTGTGATATAAATTTGACAGGGTGCATTCTTCCCTGAAGTCTCATTTTCTGTTTTACAGTAGTGGTCTACCTTGTCGAGCATAGTTTGGCATGTAAATTACAGATATTGAACTCAATAATGGTCGCAAGTCAGAATTTTTTTAATTTGATCAAGTTGACATTTTTGACGGTATATCCCTCATTAAAACCGCACATTTTGTTCTATAACAATGGTCTAGCTATCTGGCACAGTTTGCCAGATATCAGGCATATTAAAGGTAATTATGATCGATGGTCGACCAAAGAAGATCAAGCTTCATGAACCCCAAAAGGCACATCTACACCCACTAAGGGATGTGTGTGTGCAATATGAAATGGATCCACCCATGAGTCTCCGAGATCTGCTCGAGAAACGAAATGTGGCCAGATATCAGGCATATTAAAGCTACTTATGGCTGATGGCCGGCCATTTAATTAGTTGAAATTTAATAAACTTCAAAAGGCACATCTACACCCGTCAACCCCTAAGGGATGTGTGTGTGCAAAATTAAAGAAATCCATCCACAGATCTGCTCCGGAATCGAAACGCGTACAGACAAACAGACGGCCAAACAGCAGGACGGACATAGGCCTACCCCACCCCAATTTCGTCGGGCGGGGGAGAAAGAATTTGGTGTCAGAAATAATGTTTCATGCAAGATGTCATCGGAAAAGTGATATTACACACCTCTCTATGTCGAAAAGTGCACAAAATAAATCTTCTAAGGTGGCAGTGGCGACCATCTTGAAAAAGGAAGCTAATCTTCAAATTTTGTCAACAAATTGTTCCAACACTCCTCATACCCCCCTTTCCGCTTCCCCCCCCCCCCCGAAAAAAAAACTCGGGGAAGATAGGTACCGGGGAATATAGGTACCGGGGAACATAGGTATTGGGGAACATAGGGATTGGGGAACATAGGGACCGGGGAACATAGGACCAGGAACATAGGGATCGGGGAACATAGAACCGGGGAACATAGAGACTGGAGAACATAGATACTGGGGAACATAGGACCGGGGAACATGGAGATCGGGGAGCATAGAGACTGGGGAACATCGGGATGACCCCCAATGCTCTGGTGGCTGTGGTGCAGCCTACAGTAGGCCTAACTACCTAGACCTATGTGACCTGTTGACAGACGCCGTCTATCATTTGTCTACAGGTCCCAGTCGTTTTTATCCGATCGACCTCAAGCCTTGGCACAGTGATTCCTAAAATTCCCAGTTAAAAAGGTGTTCTTTCGGATTTTTTCAGGATTTTCTGGATCATTAAGTGCTGATCAATGTTTGGCCAATGATGTAGGCTACATGTCGGTGGCTTATATTGCGCAACTTCTACCCGAGTTTTTATCTAATCAACTTCAAACCTTGGCAATATGATCCTTAGGTAGACCCTATTGATGTTTATTGGTATGATTTTTTTTAAAGATTTCCTAGTTGTTCTTCCGTATTTATTCAGGATTTTCTGGATCACCATAGGTGGATCGATGTTGGGTCAAAGATGTACATGTCGGGTGAAGTCACAATTCATTGGATTCTTGACCAGTCAATATAAAAGTCTTATCTTTTGTTATAGGCGACTGCATATCGACACCCTTTGAGCACGTATAGGCCTAATAATTACCATGCAATTATTCAGTAATGTTTCCATGCCGAACCAGCTTCGCAGACAGTGGCCCAGTATTGACCCAATATTTCTTGTTGGTATGGACAGTAGGCCCTAGGCCTATAGACCTTTAAAATGCTAGATTTGACAATTAAAATAACAGATGCAATTCTATTCAATTACAAAACGGCGATTCGATGTTGTTTTAATGTTGGAGAAACATCGCAGACAATGATACAACACTAAGTCAACAGAGAGACAAGTCAATGTGTGTACTGGGCACTCTGAATACAATTGCATTTGACAAACAAATATATATATTTGAAAATGCAAAATCTCAGTGTGGACTTCTGATCTCCGAAAGTTTGAAGTTGGAAGTCTGAAGTCAAAAATTCCAATTTAAAATGGCTGTCGAAAAAACATAATCAAAATTACAATCAATTTATAATAATAAAAAATAACCCAACAAATTTCAAAATAGCCCCCCAAAAAATCATAAAATTTAGCCCAAATATTATTGTTACTTGAAAAGTCACAATTCCCCTCTAGTTTAATGTTGTGAAAGCATCACAGATGGTGGGCCAAAATATCATATATGTTTAGTCCATGTCCCTTGTGCATGTTGTGAGAACTCAGTTTACTCGGAATCTAGTACAATAACCGTGATCCGGTGATCAGGTGATGAATGTTTTTTGCTGCATGCATGATGCGCTGATGTACCTGTAAATTCGTTAGGCCGACGTTGTTTAGATGTTGTACAAATGTTTTGTTTTTGCTGGGTAGGCTATATAAAAGCTAGAGGGGCCTATATATATATATAAACCACTCGATGTAGTCCTACCAAGGAGGTTATATGGAGTAAACAGAAAAGATTTGCATAACATCTGTTTAATGTTGGCCCAACGTCGCAGTTGTTGGGCCAACATTGTACAAATGTCAGGGGATGACGGGGAGAACTGCAAGAAGTTTGGCACACGCTGATAACATCCGTTGTTTTCAGCCAATCAGCTTCTATGAAACATTTTTCTGTGGCCCTTAGTTGTCTTCACCACATGGCCTATCTCTCCAGAATCAACTGCAGACAACTTTGGTAGTAGCGTTACATGGTCACCATGGTTACAATGACAAAACTAAGATTCTTAGTAGCTAGCTACAGGTACAAAAAGTTTTTGTTCTGCCTTTGTGTGATGTGTATAGTAAGTTGAATTATTATGTTCATTTACGAGTAGGCCTACCTCGCATATACCTCACATTTTAAGGAGGAGTGGCGGGGAGAGGGAGGGAGACATGATATATGTTGAAATGTAGGCTAAATCGATGTCCAAACTAAGAAATACAGGAATAACTATAAATCTCATTTGTATTTCTCTTTTTAACTGGTAGGCCTATAATAATATATTGACAGTTTTAAAATGATGATTTTGGCCTGATTGTGTCGTTTCAACTCGATAGCAATCCATTGTCCTCGAGGATGAGTTTAATATTTTTCACAAATTCGATAACGCATTGTCCTGTGACGATTTAGCCTATGCGTTCTATTTTTTTACAAATTTGATACTGATATTGGTGACAAAATAAGGGTTACAACCCATACGAATGAAAAGTAGCACGAAATCGACATAATCTGATAATTGGAATTATCTTGGTTGCATCACTTAACCATGTTAACATCTCTTATGTGGGCTGTGTTACACACAAAACATTTGCATAACATTTCAAAATTGTACAAATGTTCTACAATTGTTTTGTGTGTTTACTGGGTCCGGAGTTTGGATATACGGCCCTGGTCTCTCTATAATACTATGACTGAGCACCGCATTATGGCATAGTGATCGGTGTTGTGTTAGGCGTTGTTGACCCTCACGTACAACGCAGAAATATTTTTGTCTAAACCATGGAGACCAAATGATGTCTTTCAATTTGAACTCAGCATAAATGTTTTAGCCCTTTTCGCTTCATTTGAATACCTATGGTATCAGGTTATGTGTCTACGGCCATTAGAAATGCTTTATATCTTTAAACATGTTCGAGTCGTTCAGTCTTTATTCGTCAGAATCTGACGTCTACAGACCTCAGAATCTGTCGTCTACAGACGTCAGATTCTGCCGGGACCGCGGTCACAGACGTCATCCCGACGTACAGTATAGACGGTCCCCGCGCTACATTGGTTTATCAGTTAATACTCATAGTATGCCAGACTGGATACAGAGTGTGGTTATTAATGTGAAGCTGGTATTGGTATAACAATTTATAGCTTCAGAGATAAATAAAATACAATTGCACAACAGTGAAAATTCTGTGAAACGCAGTGACGTCACTCGGTGAAAACACGGTGATGTAACACCCCCTCCCCCATACTTCATTCTGTGAAACGCAGGGACGTCACTCGGTGAAAACAAGGTTATATATTTCACAGAATAGGCCCCTAATATGATATTGACTTCGGCTAGACGCTTCGATTCTATATCCGTCAAATTATTCCACCAATTAATGCTGTTCCAATGTTGTGTCAGCGTCTGCAAAATCGACCAAGCAAGATAGGTGCCATAGTTGTCAAATGAAAGGTCACACGATTACAAAGGTGAGCTGGGTTCATCTCTTTATTGATTAAGCCATAATAACCTGATGTCGGTAGGGAGTCTATAAATGCATGCTCAGGCCTACATGATAATACAATAGTGTATGGAGACCGGGTCTAGCTCGCATAGGTGTTAGTCAGTACGGTAATATTATTTTGACAGTAAATGTTTTTTCATTCTTTGCTGCGTCCTAGTGAAAGACTGCATCAGTACCCTTGACTTCATGTTCGAAAGTTTTTGTCAAAACAAATTTTGAACAAGGAAAACACTTTATCAGCTTATCCGACCCATGTTTAAACTGACCCCAAATGTAGGGTTTTCTGACCATCCGACAGTACGACGTGGTCGATGGATCGATGTGGTCGCCCTATTTATATCTGATTGTGTCATTTGTTTGTGTCTTGTAGAAAAGCCAGTTGTCCAGCCATACACCAGAGATGGAATCGCATTCTTGAGTAACGCCATGGAATACCAGCTGACCAGCGTGATGCAGAACGCGACAATTCATAAATAACGTCAACTGCTGTAAGATTGTAATAATTTGAGAACAAGGCTAACCCTTACAGCGCGGGGATCTTTTTAGAAGACAGAACCTGACATCTGTGGACGTCAGATTCTGACGTCTAAAGTCGATCCCCGCACTGTGGCCATAGAGGTGGGAAGAGCTAACTAAGACATTTCTGATGATTTTAAATTGAAATAAACACACTTTTGCTCTCAATGGTTTGTACAAAAATATTTCAGCGCTTTAAAGGTTATTGTGGTTTGCTAGACTGATTTTGCTGCCGCCGGCGTGAGGGCTCAGTGTGCTTGACGCAGGTCCCAGACGCAGGTCTCAAAAGCAGGTCACAGACACAGGGCACAGTGCAGACAAGGTAAGTAAGTTTATTCAGCAATAGATTTACAATCTGTGTGCATACATATAGACATATACAAACAAGTGCATGTTTGACGCGTAAAATAGCGTGGCAACAGATAAAGCGTGAACAGAGATGCAATAAGGTGATACAATTTTGTTTGTGTTTGTATGATAAAATTGGCTCTAAGACTAAGAGTCACGTAGATATAAAAAATTTGCAAGTTTTCTCAACACAGATGGTTCTTCAGAAGACAAGAGAGAGGAAAATTTAAACATATTTGGCCTAAAAGTGTAATAGCGGGGTAACACATGTCTGATGTGACGTGTGTTCTCACATTCAAACAAACAATGAAATTCATCTCCTAGGACATTACATGGTGGACATGGCCGCTCGTTGTAGGGTCTGCGATTTCTCCCTCTGCCTTGAATTACATTTGGTAGTGAATGATTCTTGGTTCGAAATCTTATAAGAGTAATTCTGTGCTTACAATTTGTTACCATATGGAAATAATTTTGACATCGAAAGTGGTTTGTTATATTCTTGTATATTGAACAGCTCGACCTGGTACTTACTGAAGTAAACCATTGTTGCATGTATTGATCACGTAATCTCTGTTTAAATAAACTAATAAAATATGTTCTATTTGTAACACCCTGTTGCATCCAGGCATAGCCAAAACCCAAATTAAATAACATGTCTCTTACTAGAGCAGCCCAGTTAACAATTGTATTATTTGCAGTAATAGTGTGTAACATTATTTTATAAATTTTCTGAACCAATGGACTTAATTCTCTGTGTACAATTTTTAGCCAGTATTTCACTATGCGTACCTTTTTTTCTAAAATTAGTGGGCATCTTCCAAGTTCCCCGTATACCATTTCGTTGGTTGTTGATTTAGACACTTTTAAAACCCATTTACAAAATTTCAGATGTACTCTCTCCACCGCCACAGCAGTGTGGAATCCCCATAATTCACATGAGTAAAGTAATACAGGTAAAACAAGTCTATCGAATAACATACATAATAGTTCTGGTTTGGGGTCGATCAATTCATACGCTATACCCTGAATTGAACATAGTGCTCGCAACCCCCTGTCTGCTAAATCTTGTTGGGTCCCTGAAAATTTCCCTGTACTAGAAAACATGATACCTAAATATGAGAAATGTTCTACTACTTCTAAAATTGAGTCACCATAAAACCAAATATCATCTCTGGATAACCTCCCACCCTTCCTAAATACAACTATCTTAGTTTTGAGTATATTACCACATAATTTCCACCTTTGACAATAATCATGGACAGAATCTAGACTATTTTTTAAATCCAATCTACTCTCAGCTATTAAGACAGAATCATCGGCATATAATAAAAGACATAGTTTAAGATCGTCAACAGTTATCCCTTCGCTTCCACTTTCATGCAACATTTCTCTCATATCATTAACATACATACTAAAGGTGTAGGCCTATTGCAACGCACACCACACACCTCTCCCAGGCTTTGACGCTCGACTCAGTCACACACACCGGTCCTGAGGGGGGAGGCGAAGGGTGGGGTTCACTGTCGCACCTCCAACGACCTGCGTAATCACGTCGCTAACACTAACATGCTACTGGTGGCACCATCTGTCTGTTAAAGGCGTTGTATTTATATATGAGTTAACGGGAATATATTTATCCATTCAAAGCTAGCGGTAAAATATGAACATTCAATTAGCGAAAAATTCAACTCACTAAAAATACCCTGCCTTCTCTAATTGCTGAACGTTGTGATATGAGACAATATTTAATTAAAGAATGACGCTGTATAATTATATTATATTTATTTAATAGACAAATATTTTTTTATGCAACTAAGTGCCAATAATCAACGAGAGAATAGCAAATAGACATACTACTTTTTTATTTTATATAACATAGTAATATGATGATTTGGCAATATATACAATAATTATAATCGTGGAAATAATGTACCATTTTAAAGCTGTCAAACATGACACGTTGACCAATGTTGGGTTAATGTTGGCCCACCGTCCACAACGCTGGGCCAATATACTGTTCAGGTATACCTCAACAGTCAGGAAAACCCGTCTAAATGTAAAGCATGGTAATATATATGAAATATAAGTAAATTTTTGTTCTACCTTATTAGCAGTATTTAATTCTGTTATGTTTTACCATGGTTAGTTAGGCCTTGACAAATTTCAATGTATAGAACACATTGTCCCAATGGTGTTTTATTGCTGGCCAACTGTTTTAAGCAGTGAACTAACACTATAACACATTCTGTTAACGTGTCCTAATTGCTGTCACTGTCGCTCTTGAAATGTGTTATGATACCAGTACCCCCACCCACTCCTCAATTAACCCTTGGTAGCCAACGCTATTTTTTAGTGATCCGTCGAAAAAAGGTCATAGGTCAGCTAACAGTAAAAAATAAACATCAGTCGGCCAAAATATCGTATATTTTGTTGACACACCAAATTAGTCGTTCGTAATGTCATTAATGGGTGACGCCCACTCTTTTATGACATTAAGGAGGAATTAATAGCGTTTCAAATAAACGTCAATCTCTGGCTATAGCAATGAAAGGGTAGGATTACGTGAACGCTCTCCGTCGCTCGAACAAAACACTGTAAAACCCCTGCTCACTAATCACCCTTCTAATTCAATAAATTAAAAGCTCTTCGGGTCTTAAACTTTCACGAGTGATAAAGCAATATATTAAAACTTTCAAGCACATGAATTACTCATCCAAAATTTATTCATCAAAATGCGATGAGCACAATACAGCCAGAAGAAAGATACACCTTATAGTCTATTTTTAATTTTTTGTAGACATCGCTGCAAATAGGAATGTTGGCCCTAGGGTGGTTTATTGTTGGGCCGCTGTGGTATACGGTATAGTCCCAGAGCTAGGGGGGTTTTATTTGTGTTGAAAGTTCTATACGATCCAAGAGTTCCACTTATAGTGAAATTTTCTCAGGAATCCGAATCTGCGCGTCCCACAAAAATCATCCTGTCCAAAAGTACCGTAAAAACCCTTTGAACACACTAGTACCGTCAAAATCGCAAACCGCAATTTGAAATATTGCGTATGAAGTGATTGTTTGCTAAAATTGTGGTAATTTTCTATTAAATAATTTTTTAATTGTTTATTATCCTCACATATGACACAGGCTTTCACATGGATGTAAAATATTTTGTGTCTGATCAATGACAAATACACAATATAGCTTTAAGTTGGTATTTTAACACGTAATTTTACTCATTTTTCATACTTTTTCACTAAATAGACAAAAACTTTTCTCTCAGCCGATTTTTGTATAGTACAAATGTTTAGTTTTGATTCAAACATGTTCTAGAACTATTGTTGACTTAAAATTAACCCATTTGGAATAAAAATAATGAGTTATGTGAACATATTACTCGCTTTTTTCGTTAGACGTAAAATTAGTTCGCTTTTCTTCAGGCTCGGGAAAATTGACCATATCTCACATTTTTGCCCACTGAGTAGTCAAATATCAAGCTATATCAATATATTTGATATCAATAGAAAGCTACTGGCACAGGCCGTCACATGAATGTAAAATATTTTGTATCTGATCATTGACAAATGCACAAGAAAGCTTTAAGTTGGTATTTTAACCCTTAATTTGACCTTTTTTCATACTTTTTCAGTAAATAATCAAAAACTTTTTTCTCAACTAATTTTTGTGTATAATAAATATTTAGTTTTGATTCAAATATGTTCTAGAACTATTGTTGACTTAAAATAAACCCATTTGGAATAAAAATAGTGAGTTATGTAATCATATTACATGCTTTTTTGTTTACACGTAAAATTTGCGTGCTTTTCTATGAG
This sequence comes from Flabesymbios commensalis, assembly GCA_964017125.1. NCBI lineage: Eukaryota > Metazoa > Annelida > Polychaeta > Terebellida > Flabelligeridae > Flabesymbios > Flabesymbios commensalis. Next base: position 54,062,934 of record OZ024915.1, read on the forward strand.
CTCAGGAAAATTGTATGTATCTCACAGTTTTGCCCAATGAGTAGTCAATTTTTGAGCTATATCAATATATTTGATATCAATAGAAAGCTACTGGCACAGGCCACGGATGTAAAATATGTTGTGTCTAATCTTTGACAAATACACAAGAGAGCTTGAAGTTGGTAATTTGACACTTAATTTTACCTATTTTTCATACTTTTTCGGTACATAGTCAAAATACTTTTCTCTCAACTGGTTTTTGTGTATAATAAATATTTAGTTTTGATACAAACATGTTCTAGAATTATTGTTGACTTAAAATAAACCCATTTGGAATAAAAAATGATGAGCTATTTGAACATATCACACACTTTTTTGGGTTGGATGTAAAATTTGGGCACTTTTCTTCCCCCGCCCCCTCCGGGGAAATTGACAGTGTTTCACAATTTTGCCTAATGAGTACTGGTTACCCAAATTTAAAAAAATGTACAATTATCAGGTAAAAGTAACTATCAAGGGCTTTAACGTGGATACATAATATTTTATTTATGTTAAATACGAAATGTACAACAATTAAGCGCTAACTTTGTATTTTATCCCTCCATTTGAACAATTTCCAACGTTTTCTTGGTCAATACCATCAAGATTTCTCGCTCATGTTAACTTTATATGGTATAAATGTTTGTTATTACTTTTACATTCTCTGGAGCCATTTTTCAAAAGTTATCTTGACGACTGAAGAAGTGATCACGACCATTTTTAAAGTTATCTCAGCCACTACAAAAGTTCTTTTAGCCACTGAAGAAGTGATCATAGCAACTTTAAACGTTATCTCAGCCACTACAAAAGTGATCTTGGCCACTGCAGAAGTGATAACAACTATCTTAAAAGTTACCCCATTCATTTATACTATACAAAAATCGGCTGAGAGAAAAGTATTTGTCTATTTAGTGAAAAAGTTTGAAAAATGAGTAAAATTACGTGTTAAAATACCAACTTAAAGCTATATTGTGTATTTGTCATTGATCAGACACAAAATATTTTACATCCATGTGAAAGTCTGTCTCATATGTGAGGATAATAAATAATTAAAACATTATTTAAATAGAAAATTACCACAATTTTAGCAAACAATCACTTCATACGCAATATTTCAAATTGCGGTTTGCGATTTTGACGGTACTAGTGTTTAAAGGGTTTTTACGGTACCTTTGGACAGGATGATTTTTTGTAAGACGCGCAGATTCGGATTCCTGAGAAAATTTCACTATAGGTGGAACTCTTAGATCGTATGGACCTTTCAACACAAATAAAACCACACTAGCTCTGGGACTAGTAGTACAACATCTTGATTATAAACTGATAAATAGACAACAAGGCTTATATATAATCTGCTTACAGCTACATGGGTCCCTTTTTAGGGTTATTTGTTACTATGGATTGATCAGATGAAAATTATATAAAAATTATATTGCAATTCTATTCAGCAGTTATGGAATATTTTAGCAGTATCCACACCATTGCCGCCTGTCCCTCCCCGCCTCCTCCTCCCGCACCAACCGGGCCAAGCATGACACGCTTTCTTATCTGCGCCAGGGCAATTAGTCTTTGATACAAGCCTCTTCGCTGATGGCCAGCTCCTGTTAGTGATAAGCTCCATGATAAGTAGCTACACCAGGTACACACACGGTGCGCACACTTTGTCACACCACTCGCATCACATGCACAAATGTCGTGTCAGCGTTGCCATACACGTTAGCAGTACTGTATCAGACGCAGGTCACAGACGCAGGTCTCAGGCGCAGGTCTCATGCAGACGCAGGGCTCAGACGCAGGTCACATACGCAGGTATCAGACGCAGGTCTCAGACGCAGGTCTCAGATGCAGGTCTCATACGTAGGTCTCGGCCGCAGGGCACAGACGCATATATGTATGTATGGTGGTGCACTCTGCACACTGAACAAGTACCAACATTTCAAAGTTGACACAACCCACTCTCTAAGCCTGTTTGTTGCACGGTGCACATTCATAAGTATGTAATACAACAACCAGCCTCCCACAACTGACACAATCCGCTTTGTAAATCTTATTTGATGTATGGTTGGCAGTGTGAACCATGTGGCAAACAGGCTTAGGACCTACTGAAAAGCTGATGGTCGTATGACATGTATGGTTATAAGTATGTACCATACAACAAACGGGCTTAGGGACCTTGTCAAATTAAAAATACGGGCCCAGTGTGAGGGTGCACATGAGTCCTGGAAATTATGGATTGTTCCCAGTTCAATTTCTACCAATTTTATATAAATATAGATAAAAATAGATATAATTTTTTAGGGTCGTTTTTCACATTATTTATAAGCTGAAATCCTCGATGTTCGGACCCTAAGAACAGGCGATTCGCCGTTCGTTTGATCCGTGTTTAACCCATGTGCACCCTCCAATGTGCGCCATGTGCCTTTCAGACCTGTGTCAGTGACCTGCGTCTCAGACCTGCGTTAGTGACATGCGTCTCTAACCTGCGTTGAGCCCTGCGTCAAGTACATGTAGGATAGGCCATACACTAAGCCCAGCGGGAGACTGTTGTGTTGACAAATCAGTCTGGTTGCTGTGCTGTGTCAGTGCTGGAGTTTGCGACGATATAGTCGGATGCTCCTCGCCTCTTGACCAGTTCTGCCGCGCGTTAGCTGGCTGCCCAGAGACAATACTGGTACATCAAACCATCTCCGACAGTGGACACTTGCATTCCAACTTTCTTCGTGCCTTTGCTCACAACGTCGTTCAAATAACGCCGCATCCAACCTCTAGACTGATGATGTGATCGGCAAATTCGCCTTTTCCTATACATCGAGTAAACTAAACACCATGCTGCGGTGTCCTTATACAATCTAGTGTTCCGTGGATGGGGTCATTACACTATGAAACTAAGTAATTAAACTTCATGCCTTTTTTTACATTTTTTTAAGCCGTCTGTGTACTAAATTGCCATTTTGCGCCGAAAAGCGTTCATCCTTCGCCAAGAAGCGTAACTTTGCGCCAATAGGCGTGATTTTGAATCTGCAGTGTGACATCGTACCGCTTTTCAACCTCCTTGATCGTATCATCTGATTTTTCATCATTTGCTTCTGGTTGTCACTGGTAATTTTAATCTGGTTTCTGATATGTATGACAATCTGTTCTAGGATCAAGTATATACTTCTTTAAGTCTCACAGGGAGGATTACGAGAACAATGACAGCGAATGTACAACACAGAACATTAAATACTACACATATTACATGTAATAAATACATTATTACACAATCAAAACATAGTTTACAGTTTTTCATTTCCCACTTTCTAAAATAATCTTCATAAAATTTGCCAAATACCGTAATTTTGCATCATTCTTCATGCTTCTGAATTTGGGTGCCGATGGGTACTTTTGACAATATTTCGGTGAGTATGTGCGTCTCAGATCAGTAAAAAATGGACAGTTAAATATATCCTGAAATTCATCTCCGATTTCTAACTGGGTACATTTGACGCAAACCCTTTCAGATCTTGGGATGTTTTTTGTAAATGCCGGCTTCTACATGTAACTTCTGATCTCTGCATCTAAACGAATTGGTAGAAAGGTAAGGTAAAATTCTAACGATATGCCAAACTCAATTATACATACAGTAGTTTATACTTTTTACATTTGATGCTACATCAGCTGTTCCTAAAGCTACCTAAAGCTACTGATCCTTAAGCATGTATTAGCGCGGTTAACATGGTTAAGCATGTCAAGTCTAGTTTTATTTTATTTTTAAAATATTAAAGTGTACGGGTTTTCTTTTGATCTAGCCAATTCTATCCAAATCCAGCAGATAATAACGTATATTTGACAAAAGATAGCCGAGGTAAATTATAAATACCTAGATTATACATTTCATGCAATGATATCCAATAATTATACGGGCTTGAAATACAACTTGATGCACTTTTAACATTCAATTGATAACTTCCTAACTCGACATATTACAATCGAAGATGTAATGCTTTTATAAACATTTAATGATATTAACAATATCCCAAATTAAGCTTTTTAATCATATCATTATTTTTGTAGGCCCAAATCACACTTTCATTCAATAGTATAAAACGTTCTGGACTCTGGACAAATAAAGCCTGAACAATAAGACTGGAAAAACGGTAACTTGTTAGAGTCACTTTATGTGCATGCATGATTGCAATCTATGTTGACCCTTTGCCTGCTAATGACGACAATAGTCGTTTTCAATTGGTTTTATTATCCGATTAAATTGTTATTTTTAATTAAATGACTGTTTAAACATCAATATTTGTAAATGTTTGGTCTACAAATATGAGTAATTTCCAACAACTTGAGGTTGTGGATCACGGTAGCGAGACACACAACGTCAAGTGGTTGAAAAGCTAAATAAATTAACTTACCAGGACAAGGGTTATTATCATATATATAATTGTCTAGATGTTTTACTTATATAGGGGCCTACTTATCAGGCTTATATACGTTTTTATCACGCATCGTGTTGATCAAAATAACCTGTACTCTCACACGTCAACGTGCTTTAACATGTTTCAGTGTGGTTAGTAGGCCTATTTATATTCTACGCATTTAGTTTATCTCTCGTTTTCGATTGGGTAATTATATAACACTGTAAAATAGTATCAAATATATTATTATAATCAGTAAAACGTGTAAAGATTTATATTGAATATTACCTGAAATGAATAACATAACATTGTTATGCAATTTTGATATTACTTTATATTTATATTTTAATTTCACAACTCTGAGCATTATCATGATCAGGATGAATACCCAAATATCGTCCTGCAACATGTACAATGCTAACCATTTCACTACTGGCAGTAAATACCCTCTAGAACCATAGTACTGGCCCAATTGGGCTTGAAAACAGGCAAAGTGAAGCTATTTTGCCTATGACTTCTATTGCAGGAGAATGACACCAAACTGGATTGGGTTGCCCTTTCTTGTGGTACAATCCTACAGTACTGTCAATGTCATGTCAAGGCCATTAGAAAGTCAAATCAGCCGAGAAAATTCCAGTTTTTGCAGTTGTTTTACATTTTCAGGTGGATCCCGGTGACATGACATTTACAGACAAGATTATTTGTAGCTGCCTAATTATCAACATGATCAGCACAGGGTAACTGCAGGAAAAAATCAGAGTGAAAACAGTGTGACAACTCCATGATAAACTATGTTTGCTGCCTAATTATGAATAGGATCAACACAGGGTAACTCCAGAAAAAAATCAGAGTGAAAACAGTGTGATAAAAGGGGGTAACAACCCCATGGTAAACTAGTTATGGCATCCAAGCAAATGTAGAGACAATATGGCTACCAGAAGTCGTTCAGTCATACCAGACAAGGTTTCTGATGGTGGTTGGGGTTGGGTATGTGTCGCAGCTTGTGCTTTTAACCAGGCTATGTACAGAGGTGTGTCGATGAGCTTTTCCATCTTGTTTGAAGCAATGCGTCAAAAGTATGGGACATCGGCCACATCAACGGCTTGGGTGTATTCTATTTCAGGAATGGTGACGATGTTTTCAGGTAAGATTACAATAATTATTCAATTAATTAGCTTTTCCACGTGCATGCGACGGCCTTCAATTCCTTATTGAATGCGTTAAAAATGTTGATGAGATGTGTAACTTTATAAAAAGTGCCTTGACATATCGAATGTTCTTGATGAAACTAAATCTAAACCCATGCCTAATACTCAGATGTATTCTGCGAGATAGAACATTTCAATTTCGTGGAGAAAAATATACCCATATATTTATATCGAGAAACAAATGCAATTTTTTCACCTTTATAAAACCATTGTTCGTTTTTACGCAAAACACCTCCTCTTCTGAATACCATTATTTTTGTCTGAATAAGGTTAACTAACATATTCCATTTACAGCAATAGGATTCTAACACATCTATCATTCTTTGTAATCTTCAAATAGTATCAGCAATTAGGGCCATATCATCAGCATATAAAAGTATCATAATGTTTTAGCATCTTCATTCACATAAATACCGTGACAACCAACTTCGTCAAGCATAGATCTATAAGTTCACCAATATATAAAATAAATAGAAAAGGGCTAAGCATACATCCCTGTCTGGTACCTGTTTTAATTCAAAAAAAATTGTTATACCTTCCGGTGTTCTAACACATGATTTTAGAGCTAAATACATGCTCCGTAGTACTTTTACACTCTGCCATGGATACCAGTATTGATCTGTTTGATCCATAATAGTAAATGTGGTATTGCGTCAAACACCTTTGAAAAGTCAACAAATATTACATAACACCGACCCTTCTTTTTACATAAATATTTCTGTACAACATGTACAAGGCACTGCAAAGTAAATATTTGGTCAACAGTACTGTAATTCTTGCGGTATCCCGCCTGCTCTCCGTGCCTAACATTATTTTCATCTGCCCACATTACAAGCCGGTTGTTGATAAGTTTAGTGAAAATTTTACTCAGTGAACAAAGCAGGGATATACAACGGTAATTGGATGGTTCATGTGGGCTCCCACCTTTCAAAATTGGAAATATTATAGCTTCACGCCATAATTGTGGAAAACATCCTTCCTGTAATATCTTATTAAAAAGCACAGTTAGAATTGGTGTTATTGTTTCATTAGGACATTTAAACATCACATTTATCAATCCATCTATACCCGCTGCCTTTTTTATTTGCTAGTTTTTGTATACAATCGTGTATTTCTTTCTCTGAAAAAAAATCATTTAAAATACCTGGCAGATTATCATTACATTGATTACAAAGGTCATCATGATGTTTTACATGTTTCATGAAATTCGACACTAGTAAATGGTGATGTTGATCTGTGGTAACATCTCGGTTTACCAATTCATTAAAATAGTCATGCCATTCAACAGGGTCAATATTTTGTTTAATAGGATGTATTTTCGTAGCTTTCTTCACAATTTTCCAAAATTCATTTGGACTATTTCTTGTTGCTAACAATTTTTTTCTCAAATTGTTTTCAAATTCCATTTTCTTAGTTTTACACAATTGTCTAAAATTTATTTTACTTTCATTATATTCAATTAGTGCACACATAGTATGAGAGCTTCGATAAATGTTTAGTTTGTCATATTTACACTTTTTGAGAGAGTCACACTCCCTATCCCACCATTAAGGTTGTTTACGAGTATTTATTTTCGATTTTAAACAACATAACATTCAGCTGCATTTTGTAATAGACTTGTAAGCGTGTTAACAATATAATCACAGCTTAGCGCCCTGTTTATCAAAATATCTTGATATAAATCATTTAATGTAATCCCATTGTCTGAAGGCGTTATGGTAATATTTTCTGAAAAAACAATCAGAAGAAATATCGGTCCATCGGAACCTTGGTACAGTATTGAGCTCGCACTCTTGTGTTCCCATCATTGTTATCTGTACAGTTACCAGTAGATTTACCAATATTAATATTACATGTCAACGGAAAATGGTTTGATTCATCAAAGTTATATTATTAAATAGATCAGACGATACAATCATGTAATCTACAATGCTGGATCCATTAGGGGTGCAACACGTGATTTCTCCATGTCTATCACCAGTAAACATACCATTTAAAAAATGAATATTAAGTTCTCTACATGACTCAATTAACTCTTTACCAAATTGGTTAATTACATTATCTTTTGCTTTTCTCGGTATATTAAAATAATCTGGCTCATGGTAGTCAGCTGGCAAATAATCAACACTGTCATCTATTACATAATCATATAAATTTCCTGTCCCTGAGTTGAATTCGCCTCCTAAAAAGATTCGACATTCTGGATATTTACTTGTCATTTTAATAATTTGATCTTTTTAAATCAAAATTCCATTTTCCTCCTCCAAATAGTCATATGTAGATGAAAATATTGGTGGAATGTAGATAAAATAAAACAATATTGATTTGTTCTCACCTGTTATGCCACACTTCAACATCAATGTAATAGCTATTTCAGATTTTTGAACAACACATATCATAGAGCTCAAATATTTTTTCACAAAAACCAATATCCCCCTGATTGTCTTCCATGTCGGCTGTATTTTTGGTAATTGTACTATAGCATATATAACCAATAAACAAATCACTATATTATTCTTCGTCACATGCCCATGTTTATTGGATACGTATTATGTCATATTGATTAAAATTTTCCAGAAATTCAAACTTATCTAAATGTCTTTTTAATCCATCTGCGTTCCAAGATATAATTTTAACCTGTCTGACTGTTGTGAAAATATGCTGGCCTTGGCCTAATCCCTATTTGGTGATAACCAGTTCGTCATTAAAGTTCTTATGAAGAGCTTTGACGCAGTCATTCGCGTCGTCATACACAAACGTATTCCACTTGTTGTTGCCTTTACTGATCACCACTAGTTTATTAAAAGACATGAACGACACAAGTTCCTTCTCTCTTGCCGCTGTTAGCACTCCTTTCAGTATAAAGCGGGCTTTCTTCACCGCATCCATCACTAAAGTCCTCCTTGATGAAAATGTGTTTGGGTTTGCGGCTACGGGCTTGGTATAAAATAGTTTCCTTGTCCTTGTAAAAAGACAGTTTTACAATGATGTCTCTTGGATATCCTTTGTCCCGCATTGCGTACGGTTTAGGCAGGCGATGCGCACGCTCAATCCTGATGTCTTCATCTAAACCCATGTCCTGTTGTAAACAATTCTTGACAGCCTCTTCACATTCTGCCCACGTTTCATTCCCTTCCGATTCTGGTATTCCTTGAACAATGACGTTATTACGCCTACTTTGACCATCCAGATTATCTAATTTATTTCTCAACTGTCTATTTTTTTTCTGAGATTTGCCACTTCTTCCTCCACATCTTTACAACGTTTATCTACCTGATCTGTAGTCTGTTTTAATTCTTCAATACCAGATTTCATTTCGTCTATTTTTAGACACATTGAACGAAGTTCAGTCATCACATCTTTTAAGTTTGGTTCATTGATGTTGCCAGATGTTGACAGAATTGTTTGTCTTGTGCTTGGCCCAGGGCCGGGATTTGGTTCAATGTCGCCAGCGCGAAGACGTGTAATACGCGAGTTTACGTTTTTCTTGCATTCCACACTGTTGGCTGTCAACACGATCAATATAATCAACACCCGTGCAGTCAGGCGGAACCATCGTGGGATGGTGAAGCCATTGATACTGAGTTTTCCTTTCGCCGATGAAAACTACCGATTATGTATCTCCATGTGTCAATACCTACTCCCATCTTGGCTACATATGATCTACAGCATCTTATGAAGTATATTCATATAAAAAATGTGAAATAAACTAGCAGAAATGTGTATTTTGATGACTAAAACTGAGCACTGGAAATAATACATCTGCACCCGTCGAATACTGTACACTGTAGTACTAGCTTTTTATGTGCTGAATGCTATGGCATTCAGCACATAAAAAAGGGCTTCAGTGGTGAAAGGGTTAAGGGATAAAAATGTTAGGCACATCTGTAGCATGGTGAAAGATCGCATTCTGGCATGTGAGTTAACAATGGTGAAATCATCAGTGTGTGTAGTAAGTTACTGTTCACAAGCAAATACAACATCTAGCACGTCTAAGTGTTATGGGTTTTTAATATATATATAATATATTTGTTGTAGCATCAGCAGTCTCTCCACTGTGCAAGAAGTTGGGGTGCAGGACTGTCGGTATGATTGGAGGTGTTTCACATGGTTTTGGTATGATACTAACGGCATTTTGCACAACTACAACCCAGATGTATTTTACATATGGTATTTTTGTTGGTAAGTGCTTATATATGTAATCCAATCAAAATCACATAAAAAGTTTCCCAATAATCAACTTTTAGCCCTTGCTGTTTTAATTATTTCTTCCCTGTGGATATCAGTATAAAATTTGATATGTCTATGTTCAAATCTAGTGGCCTCATCCTGACAGTAGCAACGGTAGTATACCACTACCCTTGCCTGCAATGAGGCTGATGTATACTATTTTAGACACTCATCATCCATGCAGCTACATAGACAGGGTGCCTGTTTCCAGACAGAGAGCTCAGCTGGATGTTGTTTATAGACTCGAAAAATTCAAACAAAATGGCGGCCGTTTGTACTGTTCATACCAGCTCGATTCAAAATTGTAATTGTTTATATTTTCTTCATGTGACCTTAAAAAATTATCAAAAGTGGCGGGCAGACGTTTTCCCAGCATACAAATTGATCGTACACCACTAGACAGTCAGATGTCGGCGGGCAAACATCAAACTGGTGCCTCTATTGTTTTTTTTTCAATATAGGCAGCTGGTCAGCCGGGCTGTGACCGGCGACTTCGCCAGCTAGCAGCTACACACGTCGTGCCTCGTCTAATCTGTCCAGGACCCCCCCCCCCCTCTAAAACATCAAAATTCGACATTAAAGTTAGAACCCAGTTGCCGGCAACCATGTGAGCATCTAGATCATCAATGTACCCAGCTAACACGAGACGTTGACCCAATGCTGGGGTAATGTTGGGCCAACGTCGGAGACGGTGGGCCAACATTAACCCAGCATTGGGTCAACGTCTCGTGTTAGCTGGGTAGTGACAGCATCGATAAAAATGGTCCAGCGTTGAGAGACAATAATCATGGTGTGTGTACAACTGTAATATGCTGTCAAAAATTGACACCCCTCATTAAACATGTTAAACATTAAGTAATTAGAGTGGGATTATATAGCAGTTTAAGCAGCGGCTGTAATTTTGTATCGATATAGTCTCCCTTATCATGCTTATGAACAAAAAGACACTAAATAATAATGCGGTTTCTTTTTGAAAAAATATATAATTTTGGTAATAAATGGGCTCATATCAAGTTTGAAGAAAAAATTCTAGACGTTTTTTGTGTCTAGATTTACGATAAAATATGTATGCTGTGATATAGCTGAATCAGAAATATTTGGTTGCCATATTTATTTTGCAAATAAGACTATATTTGTTCTTAATGTAGAAGTTTCACAATTTTACGCCGAGTATGAAATTTAGGGCAGGGCCCAGTCAACACGAAGCATTCTCCCGATGCTGTTTCAATTACCAATGAATGCCAGTAAACAATATCCGTTGACCCTAGGCCATGCGGCGACAACCCTGAAATTTTCCAAAAAATCGATATGTATTTCAGAAGTCGGACCATTCCACATATAATTATGGTAATGTTAACATGGGTAATAGGTGATCAAGTTAATGTGTTTATAGAGTACGTCATTCACTACATGGTATAGAAAATAACTTTTAAACTATTCAATATTTGTTTATTAAATAGGCGGGGTAGTTACCGCAACACTAGACAATACTTTGTGTATTGTTTTTTTAAATACAATTGGTTGAGAATTGACTGAGATTTCTTGCGTGATCATCGGGTTATTAGACAAAACAGTAACATTTATATTATTTCTTTTTCTAAATTTATTGATACAATATATTCACAACTGAACTTGTTATTTCAGGTCTTGCTAACTGCACCATCGTGGTCACTACGCCTCTTATTCTCAACCAATATTTCAACAAACATCGAGCAAAAGCAATGTCACTAAATACACTTGGTGTTAGTGCAGGAACGGTGATATTCGCGAACCTGATGGGTGAGCTGACCGTCAAATACAGCTTGACATTTTGTCTTATTATTTTGGGGTGCATCACTATACATCAAGTTGTAGCCAGTGCATTGTTTTCACCACTGCGAAAAGTGGCATATTCAAAATCTGCTGACTGTGAATTTCAAGTCGCTAAAACACAAGACCAGTCTGATAATGTTATCCACGATGACAAAGGGAAAACTGAGACGACTAAATGTGAGAGTTCTTTAAACGTTGCCAATGACACAAAGGATGAAGACCTTATGCAACAGGAAGAGAAAGACAATATAAAAGCAGAAACTGAACCTGTCATTGATGTCACTAGTACACTTAGCAACTCGCTGAAAAATGTTACTGTTATAAATGACATGACAGACGAAGTGAACGTGCAGATCAGCTGTAATTCCGTTGAACATAAAAGCTCAAAAAAATCCACGGAAATGAAAATTAAAGAATGTTGTTTGTTTTACTGCGATATAGACCTTTTAAAAAACTTTCGTTTTCTAGGTCTTTTTTTCCTGACGCTATGTTACTCCACGTCTGTTTTTATGGTGGACACAACATTGGCAGGTTGGTCTGCAGAAAGAGGAGTGTCTATTCGCCAAGTGTCCTGGGTGCTATCAGTTGGTACCGTGGTGGAAATTTTTGCCAGACTTTTAACAGGCATTGTATTTGACTTGAAACATATACGTCCCATTCGCACATATATATACGGCGTGGTCACATGCATTGGTACATCGTTTCTCTTCATGTTTCCATTTGCAAAAGACATTACTTCTGTCATGTTTTTATTCATAAGCTTTCGTTTTTGTACATGCATATATTTCACACACAACACTGTTATATTGGCAGATGTGGCAACTCCAGCTAAAATGTACGGTGGTTTGGGCATGGTGCAGTTTGGCCGTGGCATCAGTATGCTTATTGGACCATTAACGGCAGGTTGGTATTTGAATATGTCTCTATCAATACTGTATTGTAAACTATGTTTCCATATAATCTGTCCAAACAGGCTCACAAACTTTAGAACCGTAGAAAGGTGCTCGCAAAATGTGAAATCGTGCATAAAAGAAAGCAAAAAATCTATAAAATATCTTAAACATGTTAAAGGAGCAGACCTAATACACTCTGTACGAGCTGCAGACCAAATTTGTACCCGGAAAACATCGCGCAGATTACACAGATAGAGCCAACCGGGGGATAACTATAACCTAAACTGCTAAAGACATAGAGTGGTCAACTGTTTTAACCTAAGTACACTTTATGGTATAAATAGTATTATACGTATTAAGTTACCGTATCTAATATGTTATGTTTAAAACACATTCCATGATACAAGTCACAATATTATACATTATACATAATTTGTGCCCATATGTAAACTAATATGCATCCCACAAACACGAGGCATTCACCCAGTGCTGTTTCGACGCTGGGCTAACACCGAAACAGCATTGGGTGAATGCCCCGTGTTTGCTGAGCCCCAGTGACGAAAAAGATAATATATATTTTTGTTGCAGGTGTAATCAAGGACGTCACAGGCTCGTTTGATAACGCATTTTACATCGGAGGTATTTTAGCAATGATAAGTGTTATTTTCTATATGGCAATGCTAGCAATTTCGCGAAGGAAGCTGAATAGACCTGAAGAGACACAACAATAACATTTTAAAAATAAATAATATATTTTATAAAATATTAGGAGTGTAAATAAAGCACCTATACAGCAATAGGCCAGTCGACAGGAGACAGGTAGCCCAGCATCTGTCTCAACTATAAACCAACATTATTTCAACGTTACAATCTGCTGTAAAGAAGAAATAAATGGGAACATTCTCAGTCATCAGATACCCGACTAATTTCTTGTGTAAAGACATTGCATTTCACAACGATTTGTAGATATAGTTATGAGATCATAACCATGATAAATCAGTTGAGTAATCAATTGTTTCTTTACACGACTAATTTTGATGATGAGGTTTTAAAATTAACATAAGTACGCCAAAAGATGTATAAAACATGCCATGTTTCACAGAATTATTAGTATGGTCGTCTGAAGTTATCTTAATGACACATTGAAAGTTGTTTGACTTTTTTTCGTTTTTTTATGGTGCAGCATAAACTGTAGGCAAGTGTACAAAGAACAGATCATGTACAGCCTATGTCTCTCCCGATACGTGTAGTTCTTGCCAAAGGGGCCAACACATCTTTTAATCTTAATGAAAGTCACCACATCATAAACGGCATCGTCGCTGTTCTGCGGTTCCTTCACACAGTAGTGCCAAGTTTCCCGATTTGGGCGCGAGTTCTCTCGATTTTCTGGCCAAAAAGTGGCCTCCCGCGATTCTCCCGACTTTGCCAGCTTACTCACGATTAATTTGATAATCATTCTTTCATACTAAAAATCACTGAAAGAAGTCGCCAGAGGCCATCATTTGCTGTGGTAAAATTAAAAAAACGGTGGCACCCCCTCTTGGGCTTTCCCCCATCCCGTGCACTCGTATGGCCGGCTGCGGCGTCCAACCTAAAGACAATATCCGCTTACCTTAGAAGTAAGCAGGCACCGCTCATTGGCCCCACACAGCAGTGCAGGTAAATATTAATATATTTATTGTTAAAGGAGTAGTCCACTCTGTACAAACAGCAGAACACATCTGTACCGAGAAAGCACCACTCGGAATTCGGATACAACTAATACCAGAAACGTACATATAGTGGTCTATAGCTTTATAGAAAAAGATGTGGTACAAGCAACTATATCCGCAGCGGACCGTGTTCAGACGCGCACAAATCCTTAGCGTGATCTTATTATGTCATAATCGAGGACAAAACAGGTTCATCAACAGGTATAGGGAGCCGGGCTCCTGAGGAGCTAGGGTGGGACAGCCAGATCAAATAGGTGAGATTTAGGTAATTTCCGGAATGTTAAAATTGTTTCGACATTAGTATTGGCACAGGCAAGGCGTTCCATAAGGCTGCGCCAGGTATAGAGAAAGTTCTTGACCCAATCTTAGTTTTATACGAGGAACAAGAAATCTATTTGAATTTGTGAAGCGTAGATGTTTTGAGCATTTCGGTCGAACAAGTAAGTCAGCCAGATATGCAGGTCGGTTGGCTTTCAGGGTTCGGAAAGTTATTGTGCATATTTAAAAATGAATGCGAAATTTGACAGGTAACCTATGTAATCTTTTTAGAATAGGAGTAGAACGACTAAAGCGTGGGGCCTTGGTTAGCACCCTTGCAAGGCAGTTCTGAACGCGTTGTAATCTAGCGATATCCTTTTCTGGTATTTTCTAAAAAAAGTGAGTTACAATAATCTAACTTTCTACTGACCAGTGCCACTGCAATTTGCTTGGCAAGATCTAAGGACAGACTTTCTCGAATTCGACGCAAACCACGGATATGATAGAAGCATGCCCTACATGTTTGGGATGTGTTTTCGGAAATTCAAGCTATACTGTCGAATCCTACACCAAGATTTTTGGGTGATGCAGATGGATTTGTGTCTTGACCTACAATTAAGCATGGTGAATTATTCAAGAATTTTTCTCGCTGTAGTTTGGTCTCAATGAGAAGAAATTTTGCCTTATCATAATATTGTTATTGTTAGAGCGTGGCGCTTTGCCGATGTCGCTGCCTGCCGTGCGGTTTCGAACCCCGCTGGGTGCAGGATTTTCAAAGAAATTTCATGTTTTCCCCTCTCAATATTGGGACATTGTTCCGATGTTGTGTCCCTGGGCAAGACACTTCACCCTCAAATGCATCACTTGACTCAGGTGAAAGTGAGTACAGGTAGGACAGCGATGGCAATGTGAACGATAAGTTCAATGCGCCGAAATGGCTGCAGGATTGCATGCTCTCCGTGAAGTTGAAATAGCACACGAATGAGCAGGTCCAGTTACCAGGGGGTAAAAGGTAAAGTCGAATGATAGATTTGATATCTGACTATAAACCTGGACATTGGACATTTATTTAATATGATCTAATATACTGTTGTTGCAATGTATCAAACCCCAAATCGTGTCACAGATCGTCCAAGCAAACACAAGACAACGACCTGATGCCCGCCAGATGCTGGGCCGATGTTGTAAAAAATAGTTTTTAAATTTTATCCACCCGAATAATTTCAAAGTATATTTGACTTCTGTAGTGAGTCTGACTTTATTTTATTTATACACTATTTCTCAATCACTTATTTAGATTTTATTATTGCAATTTTTCTTTTTAAATATCCAAAAGTGCATATTCCATACCCAAAAGTTTTCCTATGTATCATTTTCATTGGTATTAACTTTTTAATTTTGTATCTATAATGATATTATTATCAGTAAAAAACCAAAAGGATGCTTCCCATTCAAATTGAATAGTTCATTAGTAATTACGGTACAAAAAGCCGTCACTTGTCACCTTATTAGAAGAAATTATATATGCATGCATACGAAAGTAAAACCAATAATCCAGATTTAGCAATTAACTTAGCAATTTAAAAAATATTACAATATAAACAAACAATTTTTTTTATAAATTATCGCACACGGAAGTAAAACCAATAATCCTGATGATTGTTTTAATTCAATAGTGTATTTGACTTCTGCAGTGCGTCTAACTTTATTTATACATTATTTCTTAAGACTTCTTTTGATTTTAATAATGCACTTCTTTTTATCTATCTTAAAGTGTTTATTCAATACCTAAACGTTTTTCTATGTATCGTTCTAATTGGTAGAAACTTTGCATTTTTTTAATCTATAAATTTCAGTAAACAATCAAAAGGATGCTTTCCATTTCAAATTGAATAGTTCATTAGTAATTACGGTATAAAAAGCTGCCACTTGTCACCTTATTGGCAGACGTTATAAATGCATAGATCTCCACCTTTTATAAGCAATTTAAAAAAAATACAATATATACAAACAATATTTTTTTCAATTTATAGATATCGCACACGAAAGTAAAACCAATAATCCAGACAATATCAGACTTCATTTTATTTTATCGTAAATCACATACAGTGATATAAATCGCGCAGTGCGGTGAAATAAAATAATATTGGAAACATCAGACTTTACTGTAACCGATTTCCAACAGTTTTTTTTACCTAGTCTCAGGACGTCTACGGCTGGTGAGGTGGGTTTTGTATCTCAGTTAACACGAGGCGTTGATCCAATGTCTGTGGTAGACCTACTGGCCTAACATTATGCCTGTTCAGCTCAGCGTCTAGTGTTCGCTGTTAAGGCTGTTAAGGCTGTTAATGTAACATTATATTGGCCCATAACCTTACCACTATTACATACATATTCTACACAAACCGATTCACTACTTCATAATACTTGATGGTGTATCGCATGGTGAACTGATCCCGCTACATTTACCCAGTTTTAGTGCATTTATAAGGCCTTTAGGACAATATGAATGATAGTTTTGTACTTTTTAGGTTATTATTATCGAAATAAACAAAACAGTTATGCTGCTTTAAGGTTTATATTCAATACCTAAACGTTTTTCAATGTATCGTTTGAATTGGTATTACCTTTGCATTTTACTAATCTATAATTCTCAGTAAACAATCACAAGAATGCTTTACATTTCAAAATGAATCGTTCATAAGTAATTACGGTATAAAAATCTGTCACTTGTCACCTTATTAGAAGACATTATAAATGCATAGATCTCTACCTTTTTATTAGAAATTTTAAAAATGTTACATTATAGCAAACAATATTTTTCAATTTATAAATATGGCACACGAAAATAAAACCAATAATGCACATAATTTTGTTTAATTCAATAGTGAAATATCCAAGCCTATATTATGTTCAATATATTCTATCGGTGTTGCAGAGGCAATGCTGATCATAAGTAATTTCATTATAATATAATATATATTGTATGGGTATTGAGAGGTGTTTATTTTTAAGCGAATCTTAAAATTATTATTAATCTGACATTGTTTTTTTTATCCTATCATATAGCAACAGTGTCTTTATATTGTATGATATGCCTACATTTACTTGGGAATGTGTTTGACACGTGGCCAGATTCACACCTCAAGTAGGCTACTCACACATCAGTCATTGTGAAATAAATGAAGTCAATCAATGAGTGACGAGGTGTCAACACTCACAGCATCTGCCAAGCGGCATGTATATAAACTCTAATGTTCGAGGTGGCTGATCATACTTGATTTGTCCCCAGAGCAGTCAGTAAATCACAATCTTCATTTACGCTTCCATCGTATTTGACAGGTACATTCAGATATGGCTTCAACAGCTGATATTCCTCAGGTTCAGGTTTTAAAGATGGACGCTAATTTTCAAAAGGCGTGTGAGCAGGTGCTTGTACTGAACAACATGATGAAAGAGCTCCAAATACGATATGACAGAGCTGCCAGAGATAACTTGAGAACATACCGCTATGCCCTCAGGCTGCGATTGTGTACAGTTGAAGGTCTCCGAAATACACTATATGACTATGTTACACAGAAAGCAGACGACATTGAACAGATGGAAGAGGAGATGAGAAATTTGGGTGCAGAACCTATCATCATATATGATGTAGTTTCTGATAGCGAAAGTGATACGCAATCCGACTGAGAATAACCAAATCGTTCTACCTTCTCAAAGGTCCTTCTCAGGACCAGTATATAATAACAAAAAATGAAATTATGTTTCCTGTTTCAAAATACGTTTCTAAATTATATTCGCCCGAGTAATTCCAAGGTATACTTGACTTCTGTAGTGTATCTAGCTTTATTTAAACATTACTTCTTAATGACTTCTTTTGATTTTATTAATTCATTTTTTCTTCTTGCGATATATCTTAATGTTCACATTCCATACCTAAACGTTTTTATATGTATCGTTTGAGTTGGTATTAACTTTGCATATTATTAATCTATAATGCTCAGTGAACAATCAAAAGGATGCTTTCCCTTTCAAATTGAATAGCTCATAATTAATTACGGTATAAAAAGCCGCCACTTGTCACCTTATTAGAAGACGTTATAAATGCATAGATCTCTACCTTTTTATTAGCAATTTAAAATATATTACATTATAAACAAACGATATTTTTTCATTTTTTAAAATATGGCACACAAAAGTAAAACCAATAATGCACATGATCTTTTCTTATTTCAATAGTGAAATAACTAAATATATGTTATTTTCAATATATTCTATCTGTGCTGCAGAGGCAATGCTGATCATAAGTAATTTCATTAGAATATAATATGTATTGTATGGGTATTGAGAGGTATTTATTTTTAAGCGAATCTGACATTGTTTTTTTATCCTATCATATAGCAACAGTGTCTTTATATTGTATGATATGCCTACAGTTACTTGGGACTGTTTTTGACACGTGGCCAGATTCACACCTCAAGTACTCACACATCAGTCATTGTAAAATAAATGAAGTCAATCAATGAGTGACAAGGTGTCAACACTCACAGCATCTGCCAAGAGGCATGTATATAAACTCAAATGTTCGAGGTGGCTGATCATACTTGATTTGTCCCCGGAGCAGTCAGTAAATCACAATCTTCATTTACGCTTCCATCATATTTGACAGGTACATTCAGATATGGCTTCAACAGCTGATATTCTTCAGGTTCAGGTTTTAAAGATGGACGCTCAATGTCAAAAGGCGTGTGAGCAGGTGCTTGTACTGAACAACATGATGAAAGAGCTCCAAATACGATATGATAGAGCTGCCAGAGATAACTTGAGAACATACCGCTATGCCCTCAGGCTGCGATTGTGTACAGTTGAAGGTCTCCGAAATACTCTATATGACTATGTCACACAGAAAGCAGACGACATTGAACAGATGGAAGAGGAGATGAGAAATTTGGGTGCAGAACCTATCATCATATATGATGTAGTTTCTGATAGCGAAAGTGATACGCAATCCGACTGAGATTAATCAAATCGTTCTACCTTCTCAAAGGTCCTTCTCAGGACCAGTATATAATAACAAAAAATGAAATTATGTTTCCTGTTTCAAAATACGTTTCTAAATTATATTCGCCCGAGTAATTCCAAGGTATACTTGACTTCTGTAGTGTATCTAGCTTTATTTAAACATTATTTCTTAATGACTTCTTTTGATTTTATTAATTCATTTTTTTTTGCGATATATCTTAATGTTCACATTCCATACCTAAACGTTTTTATATGTATCGTTTGAATTGGTATTAACTTTGCATTTTATTAATCTATAATGCTCGGTGAACAATCAAAAGGATGCTTTCCCTTTCAAATTGAATAGCTCATAAATAATTACGGTATAAAAAGCCGCCACTTGTCACCTTATTAGAAGACGTTATAAATGCATAGATCTCTACCTTTTTATTAGCAATTTAAAATATATTACATTATAAAGAAACGATATTTTTTCATTTTTTAAAATATGGCACACAAAAGTAAAACCAATAATGCACATGATCTTTTCTTATTTCAATAGTGAAATAACTAAATATATGTTATTTTCAATATATTCTATCTGTGCTGCAGAGGCAATGCTGATCATAAGTAATTTCATTAGAATATAATATATATTGTATGGGTATTGAGGGGTATTTATTTTTAAGCGAATCTGACATTGTTTTTTTATCCTATCATATAGCAACAGTGTCTTTATATTGTATGATATGCCTACAGTTACTTGGGACTGTTTTTGACACGTGGCCAGATTCACACCTCAAGTACTCACACATCAGTCATTGTAAAATAAATGAGGTCAATCAATGAGTGACAAGGTGTAAACACTCACAGCATCTGCCAAGCTGCATGTATATAAACTCTAATGTTCGAGGTGGCTGATCATACTTGATTTGTCCCCAGAGCAGTCAGTAAATCACAATCTTCATTTACGCTTCCATCATATTTGACAGGTACATTCAGATATGGCTTCAACAGCTGATATTCTTCAGGTTCAGGTTTTAAAGATGGACGCTAATTTTCAAAAGGCGTGTGAGCAGGTGCTTGTACTGAACAACATGATGAAAGAGCTCCAAATACGATATGACAGAGCTGCCAGAGATAACTTGAGAACATACCGCTATGCCCTCAGGCTGCGATTGTGTACAGTTGAAGGTCTCCGAAATACACTATATGACTATGTCACACAGAAAGCAGACGACATTGAACAGATGGAAGAGGAGATGAGAAATTTGGGTGCAGAACCTATCATCATATATGATGTAGTTTCTGATAGCGAAAGTGATACGCAATCTGACTGAGATTAACCAAATCGGTCTACCTTCTCAAAGGCCCTTCTCAGGACCAGTATATAATAACAAAAGATGAAATTATGTTTCCTGTTTCAAAATACGTTTCTAAATTATATTCGCCCGAGTAATTCCAAGGTATATTTGACTTCTGTAGTGTATCTAACTTTATTTAAACATTATTTCTTAATGACTTCTTTTGATTTTATTATTGCATTTTTTCTTTCGATATATTTTAATGTTCACATTCCATACCTAAACGTTTTTATATGTATCGTTTGAATTGGTATTAACTTTGCATTTTATTATTCTATAATGCTCAGTGAACAATCAAAAGGATGCTTTCCCTTTCAAATTGAATAGCTCATAAGTAATTACGGTATAAAAAGCCGCCACTTGTCACCTTATTAGAAGACGTTATAAATGCATAGATCTCTACCTTTTTATTAGCAATTTAAAATATATTACATTATAAACAAACGATATTTTTTCATTTTTTAAAATATGGCACACAAAAGTAAAACCAATAATGCACATGATCTTTTCTTATTTCAATAGTGAAATAACTAAATATATGTTATTTTCAATATATTCTATCTGTGCTGCAGAGGCAATGCTGATCATAAGTAATTTCATTAGAATATAATATATATTGTATGGGTATTGAGGGGTATTTATTTTTAAGCGAATCTGACATTGTTTTTTTATCCTATCATATAGCAACAGTGTCTTTATATTGTATGATATGCCTACAGATACTTGGGACTGTTTTTGACACGTGGCCAGATTCACACCTCAAGTATTCACACATCAGTCATTGTAAAATAAATGAAGTCAATCAATGAGTGACAAGGTGTCAACACTCACAGCATCTGCCAAGCGGCATGTATATAATGTTCGTACTTGATTTGTCCCCAGAGCAGTCAGTAAATCACAATCTTCATTTACGCTTCCATCATATTTGACAGGTACATTCAGATATGGCTTCAACAGCTGATATTCTTCAGGTTCAGGCTTTAAAGATGGACGCTAAATTTCAAAAGGCGTGTGAGCAGGTGCTTGTACTGAACAACACGATGAAAGAGCTCCAAATACGATATGATAGAGCTGCCAGAGATAACTTGAGAACATACCGATATGCCCTCAGGCTGCGATTGTGTACAGTTTAAGGTCTCCGAAATACTCTATATGACTATGTCACACAGAAAGCAGACGACATTGAACAGATGGAAGAGGAGATGAGAAATTTGGGTGCAGAACCTATCATGATATATGATGTAGTTTCTGATAGCGAAAGTGATACGCAATCCGACTGAGATTAATCAAATCGTTCTACCTTCTCAAAGGTCCTTCTCAGGACCAGTATATAATAACAAAAGATGAAATTATGTTTCCTGTTTCAAAATACGTTTCTAAATTATATTCGCCCGAGTAATTCCAAGGTATATTTGACTTCTGTAGTGTATCTAGCTTCATTTAAACATTATTTCTTAATGACTTCTTTTGATTTTATTAATTCATTTTTTTCTTGCGATATATCTTAATGTTCACATTCCATACCTAAACGTTTTTATATGTAGCGTTTGAATTGGTATTAACTTTGCATTTTATTAATCTATAATGCTCAGTGAACAATCAAAAGGATGCTTTCCCTTTCAAATTGAATAGCTCATAAGTAATTACGGTATAAAAAGCCGCCACTTGTCACCTTATTAGAAGACGTTATAAATGCATAGATCTCTACCTTTTTATTAGCAATTTAAAATATATTACATTATAAACAAACGATATTTTTTCATTTTTTAAAATATGGCACACAAAAGTAAAACCAATAATGCACATGATCTTTTCTTATTTCAATAGTGAAATAACTAAATATATGTTATTTTCAATATATTCTATCTGTGCTGCAGAGGCAATGCTGATCATAAGTAATTTCATTAGAATATAATATGTATTGTATGGGTATTGGGAGGTATTTATTTTTAAGCGAATCTGACATTGTTTTTTTATCCTATCATATAGCAACAGTGTCTTTATATTGTATGATATGCCTACAGTTACTTGGGACTGTTTTTGACACGTGGCTAGATTCACACCTCAAGTACTCACACATCAGTCATTGTAAAATAAATGAAGTCAATCAATAAGTGACAAGGTGTCAACACTCACAGCATCTGCCAAGCGGCATGTATATAAACTCTAATGTTCGAGTTGGCTGATCATACTTGATTTGTCCCCAGAGCAGTCAGTAAATAACAATCTTCATTTACGCTTCCATCATATTTGACAGGTACATTCAGATATGGCTTCAACAGCTGATATTCTTCAGGTTCAGGTTTTAAAGATGGACGCTAAATTTCAAAAGGCGTGTGAGCAGGTGCTTGTACTGAACAACATGATGAAAGAGCTTCAAATACGATATGACAGAGCTGCCAGAGATAACTTGAGAACATACCGCTATGCCCTCAGGCTGCGATTGTGTACAGTTGAAGGTCTCCGAAATAAACTATATGACTATGTCACACAGAAAGCAGACGACATTGAACAGATGGAAGAGGAGATGAGAAATTTGGGTGCAGAACCTATCATCATATATGATGTAGTTTCTGATAGCGAAAGTGATACGCAATCCGACTGAGATTAACCAAATCGGTCTACCTTCTCAAAGATCCTTCTCAGGACCAGTATATAATAGCAAAAGATGAAATTATGTTTCCTGTTTCAAAATACGTTTCTAAATTATATTCGCCCGAGTAATTCCAAGGTATATTTGACTTCTGTAGTGTATCTAACTTTATTTAAACATTATTTCTTAATGACTTCTTTTGATTTTATTATTGCATTTTTTTCTTTCGATATATCTTAATGTTCACATTCCATACCTAAACGTTTTTATATGTATCGTTTGAATTGGTATTAACTTTGCATTTTATTAATCTATAATGCTCAGTGAACAATCAAAAGGATGCTTTCCCTTTCAAATTGAATAGCTCATAAGTAATTACGGTATAAAAAGCCGCCACTTGTCACCTCATTAGAAGACGTTATAAATGCATAGATCTCTACCTTTTTATTAGCAATTTAAAATATATTACATTATAAACAAACGATATTTTTTCATTATTTAGAATATGGCACACAAAAGTAAAACCAATAATGCACATGATCTTTTCTTATTTCAATAGTGAAATAACTAAATATATGTTATTTTCAATATATTCTATCTGTGCTGCAGAGGCAATGCTGATCATAAGTAATTTCATTAGAATATAATATATATTGTATGGGTATTGAGGGGTATTCATTTTTAAGCGAATCTGACATTGTTTTTTTATCCTATCATATAGCAACAGTGTCTTTATATTGTATGATATGCCTACAGTTACTTGGGACTGTTTTTGACACGTGGCCAGATTCACACCTCAAGTACTCACACATCAGTCATTGTAAAATAAATGAGGTCAATCAATGAGTGACAAGGTGTAAACACTCACAGCATCTGCCAAGCGGCATGTATATAAACTCTAATGTTCGAGGTGGCTGATCATACTTGATTTGTCCCCAGAGCAGTCAGTAAATCACAATCTTCATTCACGCTTCCATCATATTTGACAGGTACATTCAGATATGGCTTCAACAGCTGATATTCTTCAGGTTCAGGTTTTAAAGATGGACGCTAAATTTCAAAAGGCGTGTGAGCAGGTGCTTGTACTGAACAACATGATGAAAGAGCTCCAAATACGATATGATAGAGCTGCCAGAGATAACTTGAGAACATACCGTTATGCCCTCAGGCTGCGATTGTGTACAGTTGAAGGTCTCCGAAATACACTATATGACTATGTCACACAGAAAGCAGACGACATTGAACAGATGGAAGAGGAGATGAGAAATTTGGGTGCAGAACCTATCATCATATATGATGTAGTTTCTGATAGCGAAAGTGATACGCAATCCGACTGAGATTAATCAAATCGTTCTACCTTCTCAAAGGTCCTTCTCAGGACCAGTATATAATAACAAAAGATGAAATTATGTTTCCTGTTTCAAAATACGTTTCTAAATTATATTCGCCCGAGTAATTCCAAGGTATATTTGACTTCTGTAGTGTATCTAGCTTTATTTAAACATTATTTCTTAATGACTTCTTTTGATTTTATTAATTCATTTTTTTCTTGCGATATATCTTAATGTTCACATTCCATACCTAAACGTTTTTATATGTAGCGTTTGAATTGGTATTAACTTTGCATTTTATTAATCTATAATGCTCAGTGAACAATCAAAAGGATGCTTTCCCTTTCAAATTGAATAGCTCATAAGTAATTACGGTATAAAAAGCCGCCACTTGTCACCTTATTAGAAGACGTTATAAATGCATAGATCTCTACCTTTTTATTAGCAATTTAAAATATATTACATTATAAACAAACGATATTTTTTCATTTTTTAAAATATGGCACACAAAAGTAAAACCAATAATGCACATGATCTTTTCTTATTTCAATAGTGAAATAACTAAATATATGTTATTTTCAATATATTCTATCTGTGCTGCAGAGGCAATGCTGATCATAAGTAATTTCATTAGAATATAATATGTATTGTATGGGTATTGAGAGGTATTTATTTTTAAGCGAATCTGACATTGTTTTTTTATCCTATCATATAGCAACAGTGTCTTTATATTGTATGATATGCCTACAGTTACTTGGGACTGTTTTTGACACGTGGCTAGATTCACACCTCAAGTACTCACACATCAGTCATTGTAAAATAAATGAAGTCAATCAATAAGTGACAAGGTGTCAACACTCACAGCATCTGCCAAGCGGCATGTTTATAAACTCTAATGTTCGAGTTGGCTGATCATACTTGATTTGTCCCCAGAGCAGTCAGTAAATAACAATCTTCATTTACGCTTCCATCATATTTGACAGGTACATTCAGATATGGCTTCAACAGCTGATATTCTTCAGGTTCAGGTTTTAAAGATGGACGCTAAATTTCAAAAGGCGTGTGAGCAGGTGCTTGTACTGAACAACATGATGAAAGAGCTTCAAATACGATATGACAGAGCTGCCAGAGATAACTTGAGAACATACCGCTATGCCCTCAGGCTGCGATTGTGTACAGTTGAAGGTCTCCGAAATAAACTATATGACTATGTCACACAGAAAGCAGACGACATTGAACAGATGGAAGAGGAGATGAGAAATTTGGGTGCAGAACCTATCATCATATATGATGTAGTTTCTGATAGTGAAAGTGATACGCAATCCGACTGAGATTAACCAAATCGGTCTACCTTCTCAAAGGTCCTTCTCAGGACCAGTATATAATAGCAAAAGATGAAATTATGTTTCCTGTTTCAAAATACGTTTCTAAATTATATTCGCCCGAGTAATTCCAAGGTATATTTGACTTCTGTAGTGTATCTAACTTTATTTAAACATTATTTCTTAATGACTTCTTTTGATTTTATTATTGCATTTTTTTCTTTCGATATATCTTAATGTTCACATTCCATACCTAAACGTTTTTATATGTATCGTTTGAATTGGTATTAACTTTGCATTTTATTAATCTATAATGCTCAGTGAACAATCAAAAGGATGCTTTCCCTTTCAAATTGAATAGCTCATAAGTAATTACGGTATAAAAAGCCGCCACTTGTCACCTCATTAGAAGACGTTATAAATGCATAGATCTCTACCTTTTTATTAGCAATTTAAAATATATTACATTATAAACAAACGATATTTTTTCATTTTTTAGAATATGGCTCACAAAAGTAAAACCAATAATGCACATGATCTTTTCTTATTTCAATAGTGAAATAACTAAATATATGTTATTTTCAATATATTCTATCTGTGCTGCAGAGGCAATGCTGATCATAAGTAATTTCTTTAGAATATAATATATATTGTATGGGTATTGAGGGGTATTCATTTTTAAGCGAATCTGACATTGTTTTTTTTATCCTATCATATAGCAACAGTGTCTTTATATTGTATGATATGCCTACAGTTACTTGGGACTGTTTTTGACACGTGGCCAGATTCACACCTCAAGTACTCACACATCAGTCATTGTAAAATAAATGAGGTCAATCAATGAGTGACAAGGTGTAAACACTCACAGCATCTGCCAAGCGGCATGTATATAAACTCTAATGTTCGAGGTGGCTGATCATACTTGATTTGTCCCCAGAGCAGTCAGTAAATCACAATCTTCATTCACGCTTCCATCATATTTGACAGGTACATTCAGATATGGCTTCAACAGCTGATATTCTTCAGGTTCAGGTTTTAAAGATGGACGCTAAATTTCAAAAGGCGTGTGAGCAGGTGCTTGTACTGAACAACATGATGAAAGAGCTCCAAATACGATATGATAGAGCTGCCAGAGATAACTTGAGAACATACCGTTATGCCCTCAGGCTGCGATTGTGTACAGTTGAAGGTCTCCGAAATACTCTATATGACTATGTCACACAGAAAGCAGACGACATTGAACAGATGGAAGAGGAGATGAGAAATTTGGGTGCAGAACCTATCATCATATATGATGTAGTTTCTGATAGCGAAAGTGATACGCAATCCGACTGAAAATAACCAAATCGTTCTACCTTCTCAAAGGTCCTTCTCAGGACTAGTATATAATAACAAAAGATGAAATTATGTTTCCTGTTTCAAAATACGTTTCTAAATTATATTCGCCCGAGTAATTCCAAGGTATACTTGACTTCTGTAGTGTATCTACCTTTATTTAAACATTATTTCTTAATGACTTCTTTTGATTTTATTAATTCATTTTTTTTTCTTGCGATATATCTTAATGTTCACATTCCATACCTAAACGTTTTTATATGTATCGTTTGAATTGGTATTAACTTTGCATATTATTAATCTATAATGCTCAGTGAACAATCAAAAGGATGCTTTCCCTTTCAAATTGAATAGCTCATAATTAATTACGGTATAAAAAGCCGCCACTTGTCACCTTATTAGAAGACGTTATAAATGCATAGATCTCTACCTTTTTATTAGCAATTTAAAATATATTACATTATAAACAAACGATATTTTTTCATTTTTTAAAATATGGCACACAAAAGTAAAACCAATAATGCACATGATCTTTTCTTATTTCAATAGTGAAATAACTAAATATATGTTATTTTCAATATATTCTATCTGTGCTGCAGAGGCAGTGCTGATCATAAGTAATTTCATTAGAATATAAAATGTATTGTATGGGTATTGAGAGGTATTTATTTTTAAGCGAATCTGACATTGTTTTTTTATCCTATCATATAGCAACAGTGTCTTTATATTGTATGATATGCCTACAGTTACTTGGGACTGTTTTTGACACGTGGCCAGATTCACACCTCAAGTACTCACACACCAGTCATTGTAAAATAAATGAAGTCAATCAATGAGTGACAAGGTGTCAACACTCACAGCATCTGCCAAGCGGCATGTATATAAACTCTAATGTTCGAGGTGGCTGATCATACTTGATTTGTCCCCAGAGCAGTCAGTAAATCACAATCTTCATTTACGCTTCCATCATATTTGACAGGTACATTCAGATATGGCTTCAACAGCTGATATTCTTCAGGTTCAGGTTTTAAAGATGGACGCTAAATTTCAAAAGGCGTGTGAGCAGGTGCTTGTACTGAACAACATGATGAAAGAGGTCCAAATACGATATGACAGAGCTGCCAGAGATAACTTGAGAACATACCGCTATGCCCTCAGGCTGCGATTGTGTACAGTTGAAGGTCTCCGAAATACACTATATGACTATGTCACACAGAAAGCAGACGACATTGAACAGATGGAAGAGGAGATGAGAAATTTGGGTGCAGAACCTATCATGATATATGATGTAGTTTCTGATAGCGAAAGTGATACGCAATCCGACTGAAAATAACCAAATCGTTCTACCTTCTCAAAGGTCCTTCTCAGGACTAGTATATAATAACAAAAGATGAAATTATGTTTCCTGTTTCAAAATACGTTTCTAAATTATATTCGCCCGAGTAATTCCAAATATACTTGACTTCTGTAGTGTATCTAGCTTTATTTAAACATTATTTCTTAATGACTTCTTTTGATTTTATTAATTCATTTTTTTCTTGCGATATATCTTAATGTTCACATTCCATACCTAAACGTTTTTATATGTATCGTTTGAATTGGTATTAACTTTGCATTTTATTAATCTATAATGCTCAGTGAACAATCAAAAGGATGCTTTCCCTTTCAAATTGAATAGCTCATAAGTAATTACGGTATAAAAAGCCGCCACTTGTCACCTTATTAGAAGACGTTATAAATGCATAGATCTCTACCTTTTTATTAGCAATTTAAAATATATTACATTATAAACAAACGATATTTTTGCATTTTTTAAAATATGGCACACAAAAGTAAAACCAATAATGCACATAATCTTTTCTTATTTCGATAGTGAAATAACTAAATATATGTTATTTTCAATATATTCTATCTGTGCTGCAGAGGCAATGCTGATCATAAGTAATTTCATTAGAATATAATATGTATTGTATGGGTATTGAGAGGTATTTATTTTTAAGCGAATCTGACATTGTTTTTTTATCCTATCATATAGCAACAGTGTCGTTATATTGTATGATATGCCTACAGTTACTTGGGACTGTTTTTGACACGTGGCCAGATTCACACCTCAAGTACTCACACATCAGTCATTGTAAAATAAATGAAGTCAATCAA
This sequence comes from Flabesymbios commensalis, assembly GCA_964017125.1. Lineage (NCBI taxonomy): Eukaryota > Metazoa > Annelida > Polychaeta > Terebellida > Flabelligeridae > Flabesymbios > Flabesymbios commensalis. The sequence continues at coordinate 54,092,568 of OZ024915.1, forward strand.
TGAGTGACAAGGTGTCAACACTCACAGCATCTGCCAAGCGGCATGTATATAAACTCTAATGTTCGAGGTGGCTGATCATACTTGATTTGTCCCCAGAGCAGTCAGTAAATCACAATCTTCATTTACGCTTCCATCATATTTGACAGGTACATTCAGATATGGCTTCAACAGCTGATATTCTTCAGGTTCAGGTTTTAAAGATGGACGCTAAATTTCAAAAGGCGTGTGAGCAGGTGCTTGTACTGAACAACATGATGAAAGAGCTCCAAATACGATATGATAGAGCTGCCAGAGATAACTTGAGAACATACCGCTATGCCCTCAGGCTGCGATTGTGTACAGTTGAAGGTCTCCGAAATACTCTATATGACTATGTCACACAGAAAGCAGACGACATTGAACAGATGGAAGAGGAGATGAGAAATTTGGGTGCAGAACCTATCATCATATATGATTTATTTTCTGATAGCGAAAGTGATACGCAATCCGAATGAAATTAATCAAATCGTTCTACCTTCCCAAAGGTCCTTCTCAGGACCAGTATATAATAACAAAAGATGAAATTATGTTTCCTGTTTCAAAATACGTTTCTAAATTATATTCGCCCGAGTAATTCCAAGGTATATTTGACTTCTGTAGTGTATCTAACTTTATTTAAACATTATTTCTTAATGACTTCTTTTGATTTTATTAATTCATTTTTTTTCTTTCGATATATCTTAATGTTCACATTCCATACCTAAACGTTTTTATATGTATCGTTTGAATTGGTATTAACTTTGCATTTTATTAATCTATAATGCTCAGTGAACAATCAAAAGGATGCTTTCCCTTTCAAATTGAATAGTTCATAAGTAATTACGGTATAAAAAGCCGCCACTTGTCACCTTATTAGAAGACGTTATAAATGCATAGATCTCTACCTTTTTATTATCAATTTAAAATATATTACATTATAAACAAACGATATTTTTTCATTTTTTAAAATATGGCACACAAAAGTAAAACCAATAATGCACATGATATTTTCTTATTTCAATAGTGAAATAACTAAATATATTTTATTTTTCAATATATTCTATCTGTGCTGCAGAGGCAGTGCTGATCATAAGTAATTTCATTAGAGTATAATATATATTGTATGGGTATTGAGAGGTGTTTATTTTTAAGCGAATTTGACATTGTTTTTCTATCCTATCATATAGCAACAGTGTCTTTATATTGTATGATATGCCTACAGTTACTTGGGACTGTTTTTGACACGTGGCCTGATTCACACCTCAAGTACTCACACATCAGTCATTGTAAATTAAATGAAGTCAATCAATGAGTGACAAGGTGTCAACACTCACAGCATCTGCCAAGCGGCATGTATATAAACTCTAATGTTCGAGGTGGCTGATCATACTTGATTTGTCCCCGGAGCAGTCAGTAAATCACAATCTTCATTTACGCTTCCATCATATTTGACAGGTACATTCAGATATGGCTTCAACAGCTGATATTCTTCAGGTTCAGGTTTTAAAGATGGACGCTAAATTTCAAAAGGCGTGTGAGCAGGTGCTTGTACTGAACAACATGATGAAAGAGCTCCAAATACGATATGATAGAGCTGCCAGAGATAACTTGAGAACATACCGCTATGCCCTCAGGCTGCGATTGTGTACAGTTGAAGGTCTCCGAAATACTCTATATGACTATGTCACACAGAAAGCAGACGACATTGAACAGATGGAAGAGGAGATGACAAATTTGGGTGCATGATTTATTTTCTGATAGCGAAAGTGATACGCAATCCGACTGAGATTAATCAAATCGTTCTACCTTCTCAAAGGTCCTTCTCAGGACCAGTATATAATAACAAAAGATGAAATTATGTTTCCTGTTTCAAAATACGTTTCTAAATTATATTCGCCCGAGTAATTCCAAGGTATATTTGACTTCTGCAGTGTATCTAACTTTATTTAAACATTATTTCTTAATGACTTCTTTTGATTTAATTAATTAATTTTTTTCTTTCGATATATCTTAATGTTCACATTCCATACCTAAACGTTTTTATATGTATCATTTGAATTGGTATTAACTTTGCATTTTATTAATCTATAATGCTCAGTGAACAATCAAAAGGATGCTTTCCCTTTCAAATTGAATAGTTCATAAGTAATTACGATATAAAAAGCCGCCACTTGTCACCTTGTTAGAAGACGTTATAAATGCATAGATCTCTACCTTTTTATTAGCAATTTAAAATATATTACATTATAAACAAACGATATTTTTTCATTTTTTAAAATATGGCACACAAAAGTAAAACCAATAATGCACATGATATTTTCTTATTTCAATAGTGAAATAACTAAATATATTTTATTTTTCAATATATTCTATCTGTGCTGCAGAGGCAGTGCTGATCATAAGTAATTTCATTAGAATATAATATATATTGTATGGGTATTGAGAGGTGTTTATTTTTAAGCGAATTTGACATTGTTTTTTTATCCTATCATATAGCAACAGTGTCTTTATATTGTATTATATGCCAACAGTTACTTGGGACTGTTTTTGACACGTGGCCAGATTCACACCTCAAGTACTCACACATCAGTCATTGTAAAATAAATGAAGTCAATCAATGAGTGACAAGGTGTCAACACTCACAGCATCTGCCAAGCGGCATGTATATAAACTCTAATGTTCGAGGAGGCTGATCATACTTGATTTGTCCCAAGAGCAGTCAGTAAATCACAATCTTCATTTACGCTTCCATCATATTTGACAGGTACATTAAGATATGGCTTCAACAGCTGATATTCTTCAGGTTCAGGTTTTAAAGATGGACGCTAAATTTCAAAAGGCGTGTGAGCAGGTGCTTGTACTGAACAACATGATGAAAGAGCTCCAAATACGATATGACAGAGCTGCCAGAGATAACTTGAGAACATACCGCTATGCCCTCAGGCTGCGATTGTGTACAGTTGAAGGTCTCCGAAATACACTATATGACTATGTCACACAGAAAGCAGACGACATTGAACAGATGGAAGAGGAGATGAGAAATTTGGGTGCAGAACCTATCATCATATATGATGTAGTTTCTGATAGCGAAAGTGATACGCAATCCGACTGAGATTAATCAAATCGTTCTACCTTCTCAAAGGTCCTTCTCAGGACCAGTATATAATAACAAAAGATGAAATTATGTTTCCTGTTTCAAAATACGTTTTTAAATTATATTCGCCCGAGTAATTCCAAGGTATATTTGACTTCTGTAGTGTATCTAACTTTATTTAAACATTATTTCTTAATGACTTCTATGATTTTAGTAATTCATTTTTTTTCTTTCGATATATCTTAATGTTCACATTCCATACCTAAACGTTTTTATATGTATCGTTTGAATTGGTATTAACTTTGCATTTTATTAATCTATAATGCTCAGTGAACAATCAATAGGATGCTTTCCCTTTCAAATTGAATAGTTCATAAGTAATTACGGTATAAAAAGCCGCCACTTGTCACCTTATTAGAAGACGTTATAAATGCATAGATCTCCACCTTTTTATTAGCAATTTAAAATATATTACATTATAAACAAACGATATTTTTTCATTTTTTAAAATATGGCACACAAAAGTAAAACCAATAATGCACATGATATTTTCTTATTTCAATAGTGAAATAACTAAATATATTGTATTTTTCAATATATTCTATCTGTGCTGCAGAGGCAGTGCTGATCATAAGTAATTTCATTAGAGTATAATATATATTGTATGGGTATTGAGAGGTGTTTATTTTTAAGCGAATTTGACATTGTTTTTTTATCCTATCATATAGCAACAGTGTCTTTATATTGTATGATATGCCTACAGTTACTTGGGACTGTTTTTGACACGTGGCCAGATTCACACCTCAAGTACTCACACATCAGTCATTGTAAATTAAATGAAGTCAATCAATGAGTGACAAGGTGTCAACACTCACAGCATCTGCCAAGCGGCATGTATATAAACTCTAATGTTCGAGGTGGCTGATCATACTTGATTTGTCACCGGAGCAGTCAGTAAATCACAATCTTCATTTACGCTTCCATCATATTTGACAGGTACATTCAGATATGGCTTCAACAGCTGATATTCTTCATGTTCAGGTTTTAAAGATGGACGCTAAATTTCAAAAGGCGTGTGAGCAGGTGCTTGTACTGAACAACATGATGAAAGAGCTCCAAATACGATATGACAGAGCTGCCAGAGATAACTTGAGAACATACCGCTATGCCCTCAGGCTGCGATTGTGTACAGTTGAAGGTCTCCGAAATACACTGTATGACTATGTCACACAGAAAGCAGACGACATTGAACAGATGGAAGAGGAGATGAGAAATTTGGGTGCAGAACCTATCATCATATATGATGTAGTTTCTGATAGCGAAAGTGATACGCAATCCGACTGAGATTAATCAAATCGTTCTACCTTCTCAAAGGTCCTTCTCAGGACCAGTATATAATAACAAAAGATGAAATTATGTTTCCTGTTTCAAAATACGTTTTTAAATTATATTCGCCCGAGTAATTCCAAGGTATATTTGACTTCTGTAGTGTATCTAACTTTATTTAAACATTATTTCTTAATGACTTCTATGATTTTATTAATTCATTTTTTTTCTTTCGATATATCTTAATGTTCACATTCCATACCTAAACGTTTTTATATGTATCGTTTGAATTGGTATTAACTTTGCATTTTATTAATCTATAATGCTCAGTGAACAATCAATAGGATGCTTTCCCTTTCAAATTGAATAGTTCATAAGTAATTACGGTATAAAAAGCCGCCACTTGTCACCTTATTAGAAGACGTTATAAATGCATAGATCTCTACCTTTTTATTAGCAATTTAAAATATATTACATTATAAACAAACGATATTTTTTCATTTTTCAAAATATGGCACACAAAAGTAAAACCAATAATGCACATGATATTTTCTTATTTCAATAGTGAAATAACTAAATATATTGTATTTTTCAATATATTCTATCTGTGCTGCAGAGGCAGTGCTGATCATAAGTAATTTCATTAGAGTATAATATATATTGTATGGGTATTGAGAGGTGTTTATTTTTAAGCGAATTTGACATTGTTTTTTTATCCTATCATATAGCAACAGTGTCTTTATATTGTATGATATGCCTACAGTTACTTGGGACTGTTTTTGACACGTGGCCAGATTCACACCTCAAGTACTCACACATCAGTCATTGTAAAATAAATGAACTCAATCAATGAGTGACAAGGTGTCAACACTCACAGCATCTGCCAAGCGGCATGTATATAAACTCTAATGTTCGAGGTGGCTGATCAAACTTGATTTGTCCCCGGAGCAGTCAGTAAATCACAATCTTCATTTACGCTTCCATCATATTTGACAGGTACATTCAGATATGGCTTCAACAGCTGATATTCTTCAGGTTCAGGTTTTAAAGATGGACGCTAAATTTCAAAAGGCGTGTGAGCAGGTGCTTGTACTGAACAACATGATGAAAGAGCTCCAAATACGATATGATAGAGCTGCCAGAGATAACTTGAGAACATACCGCTATGCCCTCAGGCTGCGATTGTGTACAGTTGAAGGTCTCCGAAATACTCTATATGACTATGTCACACAGAAAGCAGACGACATTGAACAGATGGAAGAGGAGATGAGAAATTTGGGTGCAGAACCTATCATCATATATGATGTAGTTTCTGATAGCGAAAGTGATACGCAATCCGACTGAGATTAATCAAATCGTTCTACCTTCTCAAAGGTCCTTCTCAGGACCAGTATATAATAACAAAAGACGAAATTATGTTTCCTGTTTCAAAATACGTTTCTAAATTATATTCGCCCGAGTAATTCCAAGGTATACTTGACTTCTGTAGTGTATCTAGCTTTATTTAAACATTATTTCTTAATGACTTCTTTTGATTTTATTAATTAATTTTTTTCTTTCGATATATCTTAATGTTCACATTCCATACCTAAACGTTTTTATATTTATCGTTTGAATTGGTATTAACTTTGCATTTTATTAATTTATAATGCTCAGTGAACAATCAAAAGGATGCTTTCCCTTTCAAATTGAATAGTTCATAAGTAATTACGGTATAAAAAGCCGCCACTTGTCACCTTGTTAGAAGACGTTATAAATGCATAGATCTCTACCTTTTTATTAGCAATTTAAAATATATTACATTATAAACAAACGATATTTTTTCATTTTTTAAAATATGGCACACAAAAGTAAAACCAATAATGCACATGATATTTTCTTATTTCAATAGTGAAATAACTAAATATATTTTATTTTTCAATAAATTCTATCTGTGCTGCAGAGGCAGTGCTGATCATAAGTAATTTCATTAGAATATAATATGTATTGTATGGGTATTGAGAGGTATTTATTTTTAAGCGAATCTGACATTGTTTTTTTATCATATCATCATGCAACAGTGTCTTTATATTGTATGATATGCCTACAGTTACTTGGGACTGTTTTTGACACGAGGCCAGATTCACACCTCAAGTACTCACACATCAGTCATTGTAAAATAAATGAACTCAATCAATGAGTGACAAGGTGTCAACACTCACAGCATCTGCCAAGCGGCATGTATATAAACTCTAATGTTCGAGGTGGCTGATCAAACTTGATTTGTCCCCGGAGCAGTCAGTAAATCACAATCTTCATTTACGCTTCCATCATATTTGACAGGTACATTCAGATATGGCTTCAACAGCTGATATTCTTCAGGTTCAGGTTTTAAAGATGGACGCTAAATTTCAAAAGGCGTGTGAGCAGGTGCTTGTACTGAACAACATGATGAAAGAGCTCCAAATACGATATGATAGAGCTGCCAGAGATAACTTGAGAACATACCGCTATGCCCTCAGGCTGCGATTGTGTACAGTTGAAGGTCTCCGAAATACTCTATATGACTATGTCACACAGAAAGCAGACGACATTGAACAGATGGAAGAGGAGATGAGAAATTTGGGTGCAGAACCTATCATCATATATGATGTAGTTTCTGATAGCGAAAGTGATACGCAATCCGACTGAGATTAATCAAATCGTTCTACCTTCTCAAAGGTCCTTCTCAGGACCAGTATATAATAACAAAAGATGAAATTATGTTTCCTGTTTCAAAATACGTTTCTAAATTATATTCGCCCGAGTAATTCCAAGGTATATTTGACTTCTGTAGTGTATCTAACTTTATTTAAACATTATTTCTTAATGACTTCTTTTGATTTTATTAATGCATTTTTTTCTTTCGATATATCTTAATGTTCACATTCCATACCTAAACGTTTTTATATATATCGTTTGAATTGGTATTAACTTTGCATTTTATTAATTTATAATGTTCAGTGAACAATCAAAAGGATGCTTTCCCTTTCAAATTGAATAGTTCATAAGTAATTACGGTATAAAAAGCCGCCACTTGTCACCTTATTAGAAGACGTTATAAATGCATAGATCTCTACCTTTTTATTAGCAATTTAAAATATATTACATTATAAACAAACGAAATTTTTTCATTTTTTAAAATATGGCACACAAAAGTAAAACCAATAATGCACATGATATTTTCTTATTTCAATAGTGAAATAACTAAATATATTTTATTTTTCAATATATTCTATCTGTGCTGCAGAGGCAGTGCTGATCATAAGTAATTTCATTAGAATATAATATATATTGTATGGGTATTGAGAGGTGTTTATTTTTAAGCGAATTTGACATTGTTTTTTTATCCTATCATATAGCAACAGTGTCTTTATATTGTATTATATGCCTACAGTTACTTGGGACTGTTTTTGACACGTGGCCAGATTCACACCTCAAGTACTCACACATCAGTCATTGTAAAATAAATGAAGTCAATCAATGAGTGACAAGGTGTCAACACTCACAGCATCTGCCAAGCGGCATGTATATAAACTCCAATGCTCGAGGTGGCTGATCATACTTGATTTGTCCCCAGAGCAGTCAGTAAATCACAATCTTCATTTACGCTTCCATCATATTTGACAGGTACATTCAGATATGGCTTCAACAGCTGATATTCTTCAGGTTCAGGTTTTAAAGATGGACGCTAAATTTCAAAAGGCGTGTGAGCAGGTGCTTGTACTGAACAACATGATGAAAGAGCTCCAAATACGATATGATAGAGCTGCCAGAGATAACTTGAGAACATACCGCTATGCCCTCAGGCTGCGATTGTGTACAGTTGAAGGTCTCCGAAATACTCTATATGACTATGTCACACAGAAAGCAGACGACATTGAACAGATGGAAGAGGAGATGAGAAATTTGGGTGCAGAACCTATCATCATATATGATGTAGTTTCTGATAGCGAAAGTGATACGCAATCCGACTGAGATTAATCAAATCGTTCTACCTTCTCAAAGGTCCTTCTCAGGACCAGTATATAATAACAAAAGATGAAATTATGTTTCCTGTTTCAAAATACGTTTCTAAATTATATTCGCCCGAGTAATTCCAAGGTATATTTGACTACTGTAGTGTATCTAACTTTATTTAAACATTATTTATTAATGACTTCTTTTGATTTTATTAATTCATTTTTTTTCTTTTGATATATCTTAATGTTCACATTCCATACCTAAACGTTTTTATATGTATCGTTTGAATTGGTATTAACTTTGCATTTTATTAATCTATAATGCTCAGTGAACAATCAAAAGGATGCTTTCCTTTCAAATTGAATAGTTCATAAGTAATTACGGTATAAAAAGCCGCCACTTGTCACCTTATTAGAAGACGTTATAAATGCATAGATCTCTACCTTTTTATTAGCAATTTAAAATATATTACATTATAAACAAACGATATTTTTTCATTTTTTAAAATATGGCACACAAAAGTAAAACCAATAATGCACATGATATTTTCTTATTTCAATAGTGAAATAACTAAATATATTTTATTTTTCAATATATTCTATCTGTGCTGCAGAGGCAGTGCTGATCATAAGTAATTTCATTAGAGTATAATATATATTGTATGGGTATTGAGAGGTGTTTATTTTTAAGCGAATTTGACATTGTTTTTTTATCCTATCATATAGCAACAGTGTCTTTATATTGTATGATATGCCTACAGTTACTTGGGACTGTTTTTGACACGTGGCCAGATTCACATCTCAAGTACTCACACATCAGTCATTGTAAATTAAATGAAGTCAATCAATGAGTGACAAGGTGTCAACACTCACAGCATCTGCCAAGCGGCATGTATATAAACTCTAATGTTCGAGGTGGCTGATCATACTTGATTTGTCCCCGGAGCAGTCAGTAAATCACAATCTTCATTTACGCTTCCATCATATTTGACAGGTACATTCAGATATGGCTTCAACAGCTGATATTCTTCAGGTTCAGGTTTTAAAGATGGACGCTAAATTTCAAAAGGCGTGTGAGCAGGTGCTTGTACTGAACAACATGATGAAAGAGCTCCAAATACGATATGATAGAGCTGCCAGAGATAACTTGAGAACATACCGCTATGCCCTCAGGCTGCGATTGTGTACAGTTGAAGGTCTCCGAAATACTCTATATGACTATGTCACACAGAAAGCAGACGACATTGAACAGATGGAAGAGGAGATGAGAAATTTGGGTGCAGAACCTATCATCATATATGATGTAGTTTCTGATAGCGAAAGTGATACGCAATCCGACTGAGATTAATCAAATCGTTCTACCTTCTCAAAGGTCCTTCTCAGGACCAGTATATAATAACAAAAGATGAAATTATGTTTCCTGTTTCAAAATACGTTTTTAAATTATATTCGCCCGAGTAATTCCAAGGTATATTTGACTTCTGTAGTGTATCTAACTTTATTTAAACATTATTTCTTAATGACTTCTATGATTTTATTAATTCATTTTTTTTCTTTCGATATATCTTAATGTTCACATTCCATACCTAAACGTTTTTATATGTATCGTTTGAATTGGTATTAACTTTGCATTTTATTAATCTATAATGCTCAGTGAACAATCAAAAGGATGCTTTCCCTTTCAAATTGAATAGTTCATAAGTAATTACGGTATAAAAAGCCGCCACTTGTCACCTTATTAGAAGACGTTATAAATGCATAGATCTCTACCTTTTTATTAGCAATTTAAAATATATTACATTATAAACAAACGATATTTTTTCATTTTTTAAAATATGGCACACAAAAGTAAAATCAATAATGCACATGATATTTTCTTATTTCAATAGTGAAATAACTAATTATATTGTATTTTTCAATATATTCTATCTGTGCTGCAGAGGCAGTGCTGATCATAAGTAATTTCATTAGAGTATAATATATATTGTATGGGTATTGAGAGGTGTTTATTTTTAAGCGAATTTGACATTGTTTTTTTAACTTATCATATAGCAACAGTGTCTTTATATTGTATGATATGCCTACAGTTACTTGGGACTGTTTTTGACACGTGGCCAGATTCACACCTCAAGTACTCACACATCAGTCATTGTAAATTAAATGAAGTCAATCAATGAGTGACAAGGTGTCAACACTCACAGCATCTGCCAAGCGGCATGTATATAAACTCTAATGTTCGAGGTGGCTGATCATACTTGATTTGTCCCCGGAGCAGTCAGTAAATCACAATCTTCATTTACGCTTCCATCATATTTGACAGGTACATTCAGATATGGCTTCAACAGCTGATATTCTTCAGGTTCAGGTTTTAAAGATGGACGCTAAATTTCAAAAGGCGTGTGAGCAGGTGCTTGTACTGAACAACATGATGAAAGAGCTCCAAATACGATATGATAGAGCTGCCAGAGATAACTTGAGAACATACCGCTATGCCCTCAGGCTGCGATTGTGTACAGTTGAAGGTCTCCGAAATACTCTATATGACTATGTCACACAGAAAGCAGACGACATTGAACAGATGGAAGAGGAGATAAGAAATTTGGGTGCAGAACCTATCATCATATATGATGTAGTTTCTGATAGCGAAAGTGATACGCAATCCGACTGAGATTAATCAAATCGTTCTACCTTCTCAAAGGTCCTTCTCAGGACCAGTATATAATAACAAAAGATGAAATTATGTTTCCTGTTTCAAAATACGTTTTTAAATTATATTCGCCCGAGTAATTCCAAGGTATATTTGACTTCTGTAGTGTATCTAACTTTATTTAAACATTATTTCTTAATGACTTCTATGATTTTATTAATTCATTTTTTTTCTTTCGATATATTTTAATGTTCACATTCCATACCTAAACGTTTTTATATGTATCGTTTGAATTGGTATTAACTTTGCATTTTATTAATCTATAATGCTCAGTGAACAATCAAAAGGATGCTTTCCCTTTCAAATTGAATAGTTCATAAGTAATTACGGTATAAAAAGCCGCCACTTGTCACCTTATTAGAAGACGTTATAAATGCATAGATCTCTACCTTTTTATTAGCAATTTAAAATATATTACATTATAAACAAACGATATTTTTTCATTTTTTAAAATATGGCACACAAAAGTAAAACCAATAATGCACATGATATTTTCTTATTTCAATAGTGAAATAACTAAATATATTGTATTTTTCAATATATTCTATCTGTGCTGCAGAGGCAGTGCTGATCATAAGTAATTTCATTAGAGTATAATATATATTGTATGGGTATTGAGAGGTGTTTATTTTTAAGCGAATTTGACATTGTTTTTTTATCCTATCATATAGCAACAGTGTCTTTATATTGTATGATATGCCTACAGTTACTTGGGACTGTTTTTGACACGTGGCCAGATTCACACCTCAAGTACTCACACATCAGTCATTGTAAATTAAATGAAGTCAATCAATGAGTGACAAGGTGTCAACACTCACAGCATCTGCCAAGCGGCATGTATATAAACTCTAATGTTCAAGGTGGCTGATCATACTTGATTTGTCCCCGCAGCAGTCAGTAAATCACAATCTTCATTTACGCTTCCATCATATTTGACAGGTACATTCAGATATGGCTTCAACAGCTGATATTATTCAGGTTCAGGTTTTAAAGATGGACGCTAAATTTCAAAAGGCGTGTGAGCAGGTGCTTGTACTGAACAACATGATGAAAGAGCTCCAAATACGATATGATAGAGCTGCCAGAGATAACTTGAGAACATACCGCTATGCCCTCAGGCTGCGATTGTGTACAGTTGAAGGTCTCCGAAATACTCTATATGACTATGTCACACAGAAAGCAGACGACATTGAACAGATGGAAGAGGAGATTAGAAATTTGGGTGCAGAACCTATCATCATATATGATGTAGTTTCTGATAGCGAAAGTGATACGCAATCCGACTGAGATTAATCAAATCGTTCTACCTTCTCAAAGGTCCTTCTCAGGACCAGTATATAATAACAAAAGATGAAATTATGTTTCCTGTTTCAAAATACGTTTTTAAATTATATTCGCCCGAGTAATTCCAAGGTATATTTGACTTCTGTAGTGTATCTAACTTTATTTAAACATTATTTCTTAATGACTTCTATGATTTTATTAATTTATTTTTTTTCTTTCGATATATCTTAATGTTCACATTCCATACCTAAACGTTTTTATATGTATCGTTTGAATTGGTATTAACTTTGCATTTTATTAATCTATAATGCTCAGTGAACAATCAAAAGGATGCTTTCCCTTTCAAATTGAATAGTTCATAAGTAATTACGGTATAAAAAGCCGCCACTTGTCACCTTATTAGAAGACGTTATAAATGCATAGATCTCTACCTTTTTATTAGCAATTTAAAATATATTACATTATAAACAAACGATATTTTTTCATTTTTTAAAATATGGCACACAAAAGTAAAACCAATAATGCACATGATATTTTCTTATTTCAATAGTGAAATAACTAAATATATTTTATTTTTCAATATATTCTATCTGTGCTGCAGATGCAGTGCTGATCATAAGTAATTTCATTAGAGTATAATATATATTGTATGGGTATTGAGAGGTGTTTATTTTTAAGCGAATTTGACATTGTTTTTTTATCCTATCATATAGCAACAGTGTCTTTATATTGTATGATATGCCTACAGTTACTTGGGACTGTTTTTGACACGTGGCCAGATTCACACCTCAAATACTCACACATCAGTCATTGTAAATTAAATGAAGTCAATCAATGAGTGACAAGGTGTCAACACTCACAGCATCTGCCAAGCGGCATGTATATAAACTCTAATGTTCGAGGTGGCTGATCATACTTGATTTGTCCCCGGAGCAGTCAGTAAATCACAATCTTCATTTACGCTTCCATCATATTTGACAGGTACATTCAGATATGGCTTCAACAGCTGATATTCTTCAGGTTCAGGTTTTAAAGATGGACGCTTAATTTCAAAAGGCGTGTGAGCAGGTGCTTGTACTGAACAACATGATGAAAGAGCTCCAAATACGATATGATAGAGCTGCCAGAGATAGCTTGAGAACATACCGCTATGCCCTCAGGCTGCGATTGTGTACAGTTGAAGGTCTCCGAAATACTCTATATGACTATGTCACACAGAAAGCAGACGACATTGAACAGATGGAAGAGGAGATTAGAAATTTGGGTGCAGAACCTATCATCATATATGATGTAGTTTCCGATAGCGAAAGTGATACGCAATCCGACTGAGATTAATCAAATCGTTCTACCTTCTCAAAGGTCCTTCTCAGGACCAGTATATAATAACAAAAGATGAAATTATGTTTCCTGTTTCAAAATACGTTTTTAAATTATATTCGCCCGAGTAATTCCAAGGTATATTTGACTTCTGTAGTGTATCTAACTTTATTTAAACATTATTTCTTAATGACTTCTATGATTTTATTAATTCATTTTTTTTCTTTCGATATATCTTAATGTTCACATTCCATACCTTAACGTTTTTATATGTATCGTTTGAATTGGTATTAACTTTGCATTTTATTAATCTATAATGCTCAGTGAACAATCAAAAGGATGCTTTCCCTTTCAAATTGAATAGTTCATAAGTAATTACGGTATAAAAAGCCGCCACTTGTCACCTTATTAGAAGACGTTATAAATGCATAGATCTCTACCTTTTTATTAGCAATTTAAAATATATTACATTATAAACAAACGATATTTTTTCATTTTTTAAAATATGGCACACAAAAGTAAAACCAATAATGCACATGATATTTTCTTATTTCAATAGTGAAATAACTAATTATATTGTATTTTTCAATATATTCTATCTGTGCTGCAGAGGCAGTGCTGATCATAAGTAATTTCATTAGAGTATAATATATATTGTATGGGTATTGAGAGGTGTTTATTTTTAAGCGAATTTGACATTGTTTTTTTAACTTATCATATAGCAACAGTGTCTTTATATTGTATGATATGCCTACAGTTACTTGGGACTGTTTTTGACACGTGGCCAGATTCACACCTCAAGTACTCACACATCAGTCATTGTAAATTAAATGAAGTCAATCAATGAGTGACAAGGTGTCAACACTCACAGCATCTGCCAAGCGGCATGTATATAAACTCTAATGTTCGAGGTGGCTGATCATACTTGATTTGTCCCCGGAGCAGTCAGTAAATCACAATCTTCATTTACGCTTCCATCATATTTGACAGGTACATTCAGATATGGCTTCAACAGCTGATATTCTTCAGGTTCAGGTTTTAAAGATGGACGCTAAATTTTAAAAGGCGTGTGAGCAGGTGCTTGTACTGAACAACATGATGAAAGAGCTCCAAATACGATATGATAGAGCTGCCAGAGATAACTTGAGAACATACCGCTATGCCCTCAGGCTGCGATTGTGTACAGTTGAAGGTCTCCGAAATACTCTATATGACTATGTCACACAGAAAGCAGACGACATTGAACAGATGGAAGAGGAGATTAGAAATTTGGGTGCAGAACCTATCATCATATATGATGTAGTTTCTGATAGCGAAAGTGATACGCAATCCGACTGAGATTAATCAAATCGTTCTACCTTCTCAAAGGTCCTTCTCAGGACCAGTATATAATAACAAAAGATGAAATTATGTTTCCTGTTTCAAAATACGTTTTTAAATTATATTCGCCCGAGTAATTCCAAGGTATATTTGACTTCTGTAGTGTATCTAACTTTATTTAAACATTATTTCTTAATGACTTCTATGATTTTATTAATTCATTTTTTTTCTTTCGATATATTTTAATGTTCACATTCCATACCTAAACGTTTTTATATGTATCGTTTGAATTGGTATTAACTTTGCATTTTATTAATCTATAATGCTCAGTGAACAATCAAAAGGATGCTTTCCCTTTCAAATTGAATAGTTCATAAGTAATTACGGTATAAAAAGCCGCCACTTGTCACCTTATTAGAAGACGTTATAAATGCATAGATCTCTACCTTTTTATTAGCAATTTAAAATATATTACATTATAAACAAACGATATTTTTTCATTTTTTAAAATATGGAACACAAAAGTAAAACCAATAATGCACATGATATTTTCTTATTTCAATAGTGAAATAACTAAATATATTGTATTTTTCAATATATTCTATCTGTGCTGCAGAGGCAGTGCTGATCATAAGTAATTTCATTAGAGTATAATATATATTGTATGGGTATTGAGAGGTGTTTATTTTTAAGCGAATTTGACATTGTTTTTTTATCCTATCATATAGCAACAGTGTCTTTATATTGTATGATATGCCTACAGTTACTTGGGACTGTTTTTGACACGTGGCCAGATTCACACCTCAAGTACTCACACATCAGTCATTGTAAATTAAATGAAGTCAATCAATGAGTGACAAGGTGTCAACACTCACAGCATCTGCCAAGCGGCATGTATATAAACTCTAATGTTCGAGGTGGCTGATCATACTTGATTTGTCCCCGGAGCAGTCAGTAAATCACAATCTTCATTTACGCTTCCATCATATTTGACAGGTACATTCAGATATGGCTTCAACAGCTGATATTATTCAGGTTCAGGTTTTAAAGATGGACGCTAAATTTCAAAAGGCGTGTGAGCAGGTGCTTGTACTGAACAACATGATGAAAGAGCTCCAAATACGATATGATAGAGCTGCCAGAGATAACTTGAGAACATACCGCTATGCCCTCAGGCTGCGATTGTGTACAGTTGAAGGTCTCCGAAATACTCTATATGACTATGTCACACAGAAAGCAGACGACATTGAACAGATGGAAGAGGAGATTAGAAATTTGGGTGCAGAATCTATCATCATATATGATGTAGTTTCTGATAGCGAAAGTGATACGCAATCCGACTGAGATTAATCAAATCGTTCTACCTTCTCAAAGGTCCTTCTCAGGACCAGTATATAATAACAAAAGATGAAATTATGTTTCCTGTTTCAAAATACGTTTTTAAATTATATTCGCCCGAGTAATTCCAAGGTATATTTGACTTCTGTAGTGTATCTAACTTTATTTAAACATTATTTCTTAATGACTTCTATGATTTTATTAATTTATTTTTTTTCTTTCGATATATCTTAATGTTCACATTCCATACCTAAACGTTTTTATATGTATCGTTTGAATTGGTATTAACTTTGCATTTTATTAATCTATAATGCTCAGTGAACAATCAAAAGGATGCTTTCCCTTTCAAATTGAATAGTTCATAAGTAATTACGGTATAAAAAGCCGCCACTTGTCACCTTATTAGAAGACGTTATAAATGCATAGATCTCTACCTTTTTATTATCAATTTAAAATATATTACATTATAAACAAACGATATTTTTTCATTTTTTAAAATATGGCACACAAAAGTAAAACCAATAATGCACATGATATTTTCTTATTTCAATAGTGAAATAACTAAATATATTTTATTTTTCAATATATTCTATCTGTGCTGCAGATGCAGTGCTGATCATAAGTAATTTCATTAGAGTATAATATATATTGTATGGGTATTGAGAGGTGTTTATTTTTAAGCGAATTTGACATTGTTTTTTTATCCTATCATATAGCAACAGTGTCTTTATATTGTATGATATGCCTACAGTTACTTGGGACTGTTTTTGACACGTGGCCAGATTCACACCTCAAATACTCACACATCAGTCATTGTAAATTAAATGAAGTCAATAAATGAGTGACAAGGTGTCAACACTCACAGCATCTGCCAAGCGGCATGTATATAAACTCTAATGTTCGAGGTGGCTGATCATACTTGATTTGTCCCCGGAGCAGTCAGTAAATCACAATCTTCATTTACGCTTCCATCATATTTGACAGGTACATTCAGATATGGCTTCAACAGCTGATATTCTTCAGGTTCAGGTTTTAAAGATGGACGCTTAATTTCAAAAGGCGTGTGAGCAGGTGCTTGTACTGAACAACATGATGAAAGAGCTCCAAATACGATATGATAGAGCTGCCAGAGATAACTTGAGAACATACCGCTATGCCCTCAGGCTGCGATTGTGTACAGTTGAAGGTCTCCGAAATACTCTATATGACTATGTCACACAGAAAGCAGACGACATTGAACAGATGGATGAGGAGATTAGAAATTTGGGTGCAGAACCTATCATCATATATGATGTAGTTTCCGATAGCGAAAGTGATACGCAATCCGACTGAGATTAATCAAATCGTTCTACCTTCTCAAAGGTCCTTCTCAGGACCAGTATATAATAACAAAAGATGAAATTATGTTTCCTGTTTCAAAATACGTTTTTAAATTATATTCGCCCGAGTAATTCCAAGGTATATTTGACTTCTGTAGTGTATCTAACTTTATTTAAACATTATTTCTTAATGACTTCTATGATTTTATTAATTCATTTTTTTTCTTTCGATATATCTTAATGTTCACATTCCATACCTAAACGTTTTTATATGTATCGTTTGAATTGGTATTAACTTTGCATTTTATTAATCTATAATGCTCAGTGAATAATCAAAAGGATGCTTTCCCTTTCAAATTGAATAGTTCATAAGTAATTACGGTATAAAAAGCCGCCACTTGTCACCTTATTAGAAGACGTTATAAATGCATAGATCTCTACCTTTTTATTAGCAATTTAAAATATATTACATTATAAACAAACGATATTTTTTCATTTTTTAAAATATGGCACACAAAAGTAAAACCAATAATGCACATGATATTTTCTTATTTCAATAGTGAAATAACTAAATATATTGTATTTTTCAATATATTCTATCTGTGCTGCAGAGGCAGTGCTGATCATAAGTAATTTCATTAGAGTATAATATATATTGTATGGGTATTGAGAGGTGTTTATTTTTAAGCGAATTTGACATTGTTTTTTTATCCTATCATATAGCAACAGTGTCTTTATATTGTATGATATGCCTACAGTTACTTGGGACTGTTTTTGACACGTGGCCAGATTCACACCTCAAGTACTCACACATCAGTCATTGTAAATTAAATGAAGTCAATCAATGAGTGACAAGGTGTCAACACTCACAGCATCTGCCAAGCGGCATGTATATAAACTCTAATGTTCGAGGTGGCTGATCATACTTGATTTGTCCCCGGAGCAGTCAGTAAATCACAATCTTCATTTACGCTTCCATCATATTTGACAGGTACATTCAGATATGGCTTCAACAGCTGATATTCTTCAGGTTCGGGTTTTAAAGATGGACGCTAAATTTCAAAAGGCGTGTGAGCAGGTGCTTGTACTGAACAACATGATGAAAGAGCTCCAAATACGATATTATAGAGCTGCCAGAGATAACTTGAGAACATACCGCTATGCCCTCAGGCTGCGATTGTGTACAGTTGAAGGTCTCCGAAATACTCTATATGACTATGTCACACAGAAAGCAGACGACATTGAGCAGATGGAAGAGGAGATGAGAAATTTGGGTGCAGAACCTATCATCATATATGATTTAGTTTCTGATAGCGAAAGTGATACGCAATCCGACTGAAATTAATCAAATCGTTCTACCTTCTCAAAGGTCCTTCTCAGGACCAGTATATAATAACAAAAGATGAAATTATGTTTCCTGTTTCAAAATACGTTTCTAAATTATATTCCCCCGAGTAATTCCAAGGTATACTTGACTTCTGTAGTGTATCTAGCTTTATTTAAACATTATTTCTTAATGACTTCTTTTGATTTTATTAAATAATTTTTTTCTTTCGATATATCTTAATGTTCACATTCCATACCTAAACGTTTTTATATGTATCGTTTGAATTGGTATTAACTTTGCATTTTATTAATCTATAATGCTCAGTGAACAATCAAAAGGATGCTTTCCCTTTCAAATTGAATAGTTCATAAGTAATTACGATATAAAAAGCCGCCACTTGTCACCTTGTTAGAAGACGTTATAAATGCATAGATCTCTACCTTTTTATTAGCAATTTAAAATATATTACATTATAAACAAACGATATTTTTTCATTTTTTAAAATATGGCACACAAAAGTAAAACCAATATTGCACATGATATTTTCTTATTTCAATAGTGAAATAACTAAATATATTTTATTTTTCAATATATTCTATCTGTGCTGCAGAGGCAGTGCTGATCATAAGTAATTTCATTAGAATATAATATATATTGTATGGGTATTGAGAGGTGTTTATTTTTAAGCGAATTTGACATTGTTTTTTTATCCTATCATATAGCAACAGTGTCTTTATATTGTATTATATGCCTACAGTTACTTGGGACTGTTTTTGACACGTGGCCAGATTCACACCTCAAGTACTCACACATCAGTCATTGTAAAATAAATGAAGTCAATCAATGAGTGACAAGGTGTCAACACTCACAGCATCTGCCAAGCGGCATGTATATAAACTCTAATGTTCGAGGTGGCTGATCATACTTGATTTGTCCCCAGAGCAGTCAGTAAATCA
Organism: Flabesymbios commensalis; assembly: GCA_964017125.1. Taxonomy (NCBI): domain Eukaryota; kingdom Metazoa; phylum Annelida; class Polychaeta; order Terebellida; family Flabelligeridae; genus Flabesymbios; species Flabesymbios commensalis. Next base: position 54,112,554 of record OZ024915.1, read on the forward strand.
CAATCTTCATTTACGCTCCCATCATATTTGACAGGTACATTCAGATATGGCTTCAACAGCTGATATTCTTCAGGTTCAGGTTTTAAAGATGGACGCTAAATTTCAAAAGGCGTGTGAGCAGGTGCTTGTACTGAACAACATGATGAAAGAGCTCCAAATACGATATGAAAGAGCTGCCAGAGATAACTTGAGAACATACCGCTATGCCCTCAGGCTGCGATTGTGTACAGTTGAAGGTCTCCGAAATACACTTTATGACTATGTCACACAGAAAGCAGACGACATTGAACAGATGGAAGAGGAGATTAGAAATTTGGGTGCAGAACCTATCATCATATATGATGTAGTTTCTGATAGCGAAAGTGATACGCAATCCGACTGAGATTAATCAAATCGTTCTACCTTCTCAAAGGTCCTTCTCAGGACCAGTATATAATAACAAAAGATGAAATTATGTTTCCTGTTTCAAAATACGTTTCTAAATTATATTCGCCCGAGTAATTCCAAGGTATATTTGACTTCTGTAGTGTATCTAACTTTATTTAAACATTATTTCTTAATGACTTCTTTTGATTTTATTAATTCATTTTTTTTCTTTCGATATATCTTATTGTTCACATTCCATACCTAAACGTTTTTATATGTATCGTTTGAATTGGTATTAACTTTGCATTTTATTATTTTATAATGCTCAGTGAACAATCAAAAGGATGCTTTCCTTTTCAAATTGAATAGTTCATAAGTAATTACGGTATAAAAAGCCGCCACTTGTCACCTTATTAGAAGACGTTATAAATGCATAGATCTCTACCTTTTTATTAGCAATTTAAAATATATTACATTATAAACAAACGATATTTTTTCATTTTTTAAAATATGGCACACAAAAGTAAAACCAATAATGCACATGATATTTTCTTATTTCAATAGTGAAATAACTAAATATATTTTATTTTTCAATATATTCTATCTGTGCTGCAGAGGCAGTGCTGATCATAAGTAATTTCATTAGAGTATAATATATATTGTATGGGTATTGAGAGGTGTGTATTTTTAAGCGAATTTGACATTGTTTTTTTATCCTATCATATAGCAACAGTGTCTTTATATTGTATGATATGCCTACAGTTACTTGGGACTGTTTTTGACACGTGGCCAGATTCACACCTCAAGTACTCACACATCAGTCATTGTAAATTAAATGAAGTCAATCAATGAGTGACAAGGTGTCAACACTCACAGCATCTGCCAAGCGGCATGTATATAAACTCTAATGTTCGAGGTGGCTGATCATACTTGATTTGTCCCCAGAGCAGTCAGTAAATCACAATCTTCATTTACGCTCCCATCATATTTGACAGGTACATTCAGATATGGCTTCAACAGCTGATATTCTTCAGGTTCAGGTTTTAAAGATGGACGCTAAATTTCAAAAGGCGTGTGAGCAGGTGCTTGTACTGAACAACATGATGAAAGAGCTCCAAATACGATATGAAAGAGCTGCCAGAGATAACTTGAGAACATACCGCTATGCCCTCAGGCTGCGATTGTGTACAGTTGAAGGTCTCCGAAATACACTGTATGACTATGTCACACAGAAAGCAGACGCCATTGAACAGATGGAAGAGGAGATGAGAAATTTGGGTGCAGAACCTATCATCATATATGATGTAGTTTCTGATAGCGAAAGTGATACGCAATCCGACTGAGATTAATCAAATCGTTCTACCTTCTCAAAGGTCCTTCTCAGGACCAGTATATAATAACAAAAGATGAAATTATGTTTCCTGTTTCAAAATACTCTTCTAAATTATATTCGCCCGAGTAATTCCAAGGTATATTTGACTTCTGTAGTGTATCTAACTTTATTTAAACATTATTTCTTAATGACTTCTTTTGATTTTATTAATTCATTTTTTTTCTTTCGATATATCTTAATGTTCACATTCCATACCTAAACGTTTTTATATGTATCGTTTGAATTGGTATTAACTTTGCATTTTATTAATCTATAATGCTCAGTGAACAATCAAAAGGATGCTTTCCCTTTCAAATTGAATAGTTCATAAGTAATTACGGTATAAAAAGCCGCCACTTGTCACCTTATTAGAAGACGTTATAAATGCATAGATCTCTACCTTTTTATTAGCAATTTAAAATATATTACATTATAAACAAACGATATTTTTTCATTTTTTAAAATATGGCACACAAAAGTAAAACCAATAATGCACATGATATTTTCTTATTTCAATAGTGAAATAACTAAATATATTTTATTTTTCAATATATTCTATCTGTGCTGCAGAGGCAGTGCTGATCATAAGTAATTTCATTAGAGTATAATATATATTGTATGGGTATTGAGAGGTGTTTATTTTTAAGCGAATTTGACATTGTTTTTTTATCCTATCATATAGCAACAGTGTCTTTATATTGTATGATATGCCTACAGTTACTTGGGACTGTTTTTGACACGTGGCCAGATTCACACCTCAAGTACTCACACATCAGTCATTGTAAATTAAATGAAGTCAATCAATGAGTGACAAGGTGTCAACACTCACAGCATCTGCCAAGCGGCATGTATATAAACTCTAATGTTCGAGGTGGCTGATCATACTTGATTTGTCCCCAGAGCAGTCAGTAAATCACAATCTTCATTTACGCTCCCATCATATTTGACAGGTACATTCAGATATGGCTTCAACAGCTGATATTCTTCAGGTTCAGGTTTTAAAGATGGACGCTAAATTTCAAAAGGCGTGTGAGCAGGTGCTTGTACTGAACAACATGATGAAAGAGCTCCAAATACGATATGACAGAGCTGCCAGAGATAACTTGAGAACATACCGCTATGCCCTCAGGCTGCGATTGTGTACAGTTGAAGGTCTCCGAAATACACTATATGACTATGTCACACAGAAAGCAGACGCCATTGAACAGATGGAAGAGGAGATGAGAAATTTGGGTGCAGAACCTATCATCATATATGATGTAGTTTCTGATAGCGAAAGTGATACGCAATCCGACTGAGATTAATCAAATCGTTCTACCTTCTCAAAGGTCCTTCTCAGGACCAGTATATAATAACAAAAGATGAAATTATGTTTCCTGTTTCAAAATACGTTTTTAAATTATATTCGCCCGCGTAATTCCAAGGTATATTTGACTTCTGTAGTGTATCTAACTTTATTTAAACATTATTTCTTAATGACTTCTATGATTTTATTAATTCATTTTTTTTCTTTCGATATATCTTAATGTTCACATTCCATGCCTAAGCGTTTTTATACGTATCGTTTGAATTGGTATTAACTTTGCATTTTATTAATCTATGATGCTCAGTGAACAATCAAAAGGATGCTTTCCCTTTCAAATTGAATAGTTCATAAGTAATTACGGTATAAAAAGCTGCCACTTGTCACCTTATTAGAAGACGTTATAAATGCATAGATCTCTACCTTTTTATTAGCAATTTAAAATATATTACATTATAAACAAACGATATTTTTTCATTTTTTAAAATATGGCACACAAAAGTAAAACCAATAATGCACATGATATTTTCTTATTTCAATAGTGAAATAACTAAATATATTTTATTTTTCAATATATTCTATCTGTGCTGCAGAGGCAGTGCTGATCATAAGTAATTTCATTAGAGTATAATATATATTGTATGGGTATTGAGAGGTGTTTATTTTTAAGCGAATTTGACATTGTTTTTTTATCCTATCATATAGCAACAGTGTCTTTATATTGTATGATATGCCTACAGTTACTTGGGACTGTTTTTGACACGTGGCCAGATTCACACCTCAAGTACTCACACATCAGTCATTGTAAATTAAATGAAGTCAATCAATGAGTGACAAGGTGTCAACACTCACAGCATCTGCCAAGCGGCATGTATATAAACTCTAATGTTCGAGGTGGCTGATCATACTTGATTTGTCCCCAGAGCAGTCAGTAAATCACAATCTTCATTTACGCTCCCATCATATTTGACAGGTACATTCAGATATGGCTTCAACAGCTGATATTCTTCAGGTTCAGGTTTTAAAGATGGACGCTAAATTTCAAAAGGCGTGTGAGCAGGTGCTTGTACTGAACAACATGATGAAAGAGCTCCAAATACGATATGACAGAGCTGCCAGAGATAACTTGAGAACATACCGCTATGCCCTCAGGCTGCGATTGTGTACAGTTGAAGGTCTCCGAAATACACTATATGACTATGTCACACAGAAAGCAGACGCCATTGAACAGATGGAAGAGGAGATGAGAAATTTGGGTGCAGAACCTATCATCATATATGATGTAGTTTCTGATAGCGAAAGTGATACGCAATCCGACTGAGATTAATCAAATCGTTCTACCTTCTCAAAGGTCCTTCTCAGGACCAGTATATAATAACAAAAGATGAAATTATGTTTCCTGTTTCAAAATACGTTTTTAAATTATATTCGCCCGCGTAATTCCAAGGTATATTTGACTTCTGTAGTGTATCTAACTTTATTTAAACATTATTTCTTAATGACTTCTATGATTTTATTAATTCATTTTTTTTCTTTCGATATATCTTAATGTTCACATTCCATGCCTAAGCGTTTTTATACGTATCGTTTGAATTGGTATTAACTTTGCATTTTATTAATCTATGATGCTCAGTGAACAATCAAAAGGATGCTTTCCCTTTCAAATTGAATAGTTCATAAGTAATTACGGTATAAAAAGCCGCCACTTGTCACCTTATTAGAAGACGTTATAAATGCATAGATCTCTACCTTTTTATTAGCAATTTAAAATATATTACATTATAAACAAACGATATTTTTTCATTTTTTAAAATATGGCACACAAAAGTAAAACCAATAATGCACATGATATTTTCTTATTTCAATAGTGAAATAACTAAATATATTTTATTTTTCAATATATTCTATCTGTGCTGCAGAGGCAGTGCTGATCATAAGTAATTTCATTAGAGCATAATATATATTGTATGGGTATTGAGAGGTGTTTATTTTTAAGCGAATTTGACATTGTTTTTTTATCCTATCATATAGCAACAGTGTCTTTATATTGTATGATATGCCTACAGTTACTTGGGACTGTTTTTGACACGTGGCCAGATTCACACCTCAAGTACTCACACATCAGTCATTGTAAATTAAATGAAGTCAATCAATGAGTGACAAGGTGTCAACACTCACAGCATCTGCCAAGCGGCATGTATATAAACTCTAATGTTCGAGGTGGCTGATCATACTTGATTTGTCCCCGGAGCAGTCAGTAAATCACAATCTTCATTTACGCTTCCATCATATTTGACAGGTACATTCAGATATGGCTTCAACAGCTGATATTCTTCAGGTTCAGGTTTTAAAGATGGACGCTAAATTTCAAAAGGCGTGTGAGCAGGTGCTTGTACTGAACAACATGATGAAAGAGCTCCAATTACGATATGATAGAGCTGCCAGAGATAACTTGAGAACATACCGCTATGCCCTCAGGCTGCGATTGTGTACAGTTGAAGGTCTCCGAAATACTCTATATGACTATGTCACACAGAAAGCAGACGACATTGAACAGATGGAAGAGGAGATGAGAAATTTGGGTGCAGAACCTATCATCATATATGATGTAGTTTCTGATAGCGAAAGTGATACGCAATCCGACTGAGATTAATCAAATCGTTCTACCTTCTCAAAGGTCCTTCTCAGGACCAGTATATAATAACAAAAGATGAAATTATGTTTCCTGTTTCAAAATACGTTTTTAAATTATATTCGCCCGCGTAATTCCAAGGTATATTTGACTTCTGTAGTGTATCTAACTTTATTTAAACATTATTTCTTAATGACTTCTATGATTTTATTAATTCATTTTTTTTCTTTCGATATATCTTAATGTTCACATTCCATACCTAAACGTTTTTATACGTATCGTTTGAATTGGTATTAACTTTGCATTTTATTAATCTATGATGCTCAGTGAACAATCAAAAGGATGCTTTCCCTTTCAAATTGAATAGTTCATAAGTAATTACGGTATAAAAAGCCGCCACTTGTCACCTTATTAGAAGACGTTATAAATGCATAGATCTCTACCTTTTTATTAGCAATTTAAAATATATTACATTATAAACAAACGATATTTTTTCATTTTTTAAAATATGGCACACAAAAGTAAAACCAATAATGCACTTGATATTTTCTTATTTCAATAGTGAAATAACTAAATATATTTTATTTTTCAATATATTCTATCTGTGCTGCAGAGGCAGTGCTGATCATAAGTAATTTCATTAGAGTATAATATATATTGTATGGGTATTGAGAGGTGTTTATTTTTAAGCGAATTTGACATTGTTTTTTTATCCTATCATATAGCAACAGTGTCTTTATATTGTATGATATGCCTACAGTTACTTGGGACTGTTTTTGACACGTGGCCAGATTCACACCTCAAGTACTCACACATCAGTCATTGTAAATTAAATGAAGTCAATCAATGAGTGACAAGGTGTCAACACTCACAGCATCTGCCAAGCGGCATGTATATAAACTCTAATGTTCGAGGTGGCTGATCATACTTGATTTGTCCCCGGAGCAGTCAGTAAATCACAATCTTCATTTACGCTTCCATCATATTTGACAGGTACATTCAGATATGGCTTCAACAGCTGATATTCTTCAGGTTCAGGTTTTAAAGATGGACGCTAAATTTCAAAAGGCGTGTGAGCAGGTGCTTGTACTGAACAACATGATGAAAGAGCTCCAATTACGATATGATAGAGCTGCCAGAGATAACTTGAGAACATACCGCTATGCCCTCAGGCTGCGATTGTGTACAGTTGAAGGTCTCCGAAATACTCTATATGACTATGTCACACAGAAAGCAGACGACATTGAACAGATGGAAGAGGAGATGAGAAATTTGGGTGCAGAACCTATCATCATATATGATGTAGTTTCTGATAGCGAAAGTGATACGCAATCCGACTGAGATTAATCAAATCGTTCTACCTTCTCAAAGGTCCTTCTCAGGACCAGTATATAATAACAAAAGATGAAATTATGTTTCCTGTTTCAAAATACGTTTTTAAATTATATTCGCCCGCGTAATTCCAAGGTATATTTGACTTCTGTAGTGTATCTAACTTTATTTAAACATTATTTCTTAATGACTTCTATGATTTTATTAATTCATTTTTTTTCTTTCGATATATCTTAATGTTCACATTCCATACCTAAACGTTTTTATACGTATCGTTTGAATTGGTATTAACTTTGCATTTTATTAATCTATGATGCTCAGTGAACAATCAAAAGGATGCTTTCCCTTTCAAATTGAATAGTTCATAAGTAATTACGGTATAAAAAGCCGCCACTTGTCACCTTATTAGAAGACGTTATAAATGCATAGATCTCTACCTTTTTATTAGCAATTTAAAATATATTACATTATAAACAAACGATATTTTTTCATTTTTTAAAATATGGCACACAAAAGTAAAACCAATAATGCACTTGATATTTTCTTATTTCAATAGTGAAATAACTAAATATATTTTATTTTTCAATATATTCTATCTGTGCTGCAGAGGCAGTGCTGATCATAAGTAATTTCATTAGAGTATAATATATATTGTATGGGTATTGAGAGGTGTTTATTTTTAAGCGAATTTGACATTGTTTTTTTATCCTATCATATAGCAACAGTGTCTTTATATTGTATGATATGCCTACAGTTACTTGGGACTGTTTTTGACACGTGGCCAGATTCACACCTCAAGTACTCACACATCAGTCATTGTAAATTAAATGAAGTCAATCAATGAGTGACAAGGTGTCAACACTCACAGCATCTGCCAAGCGGCATGTATATAAACTCTAATGTTCGAGGTGGCTGATCATACTTGATTTGTCCCCGGAGCAGTCAGTAAATCAAAATCTTCATTTACGCTTCCATCATATTTGACAGGTACATTCAGATATGGCTTCAACAGCTGATATTCTTCAGGTTCAGGTTTTAAAGATGGACGCTAAATTTCAAAAGGCGTGTGAGCAGGTGCTTGTACTGAACAACATGATGAAAGAGCTCCAAATACGATATGAAAGAGCTGCCAGAGATAACTTGAGAACATACCGCTATGCCCTCAGGCTGCGATTGTGTACAGTTGAAGGTCTCCGAAATACACTGTATGACTATGTCACACAGAAAGCAGACGCCATTGAACAGATGGAAGAGGAGATGAGAAATTTGGGTGCAGAACCTATCATCATATATGATGTAGTTTCTGATAGCGAAAGTGATACGCAATCCGACTGAGATTAATCAAATCGTTCTACCTTCTCAAAGGTCCTTCTCAGGACCAGTATATAATAACAAAAGATGAAATTATGTTTCCTGTTTCAAAATACGTTTCTAAATTATATTCGCCCGAGTAATTCCAAGGTATATTTGACTTCTGTAGTGTATCTAACTTTATTTAAACATTATTTCTTAATGACTTCTTTTGATTTTATTAATTCATTTTTTTTCTTTCGATATATCTTAATGTTCACATTCCATACCTAAACGTTTTTATATGTATCGTTTGAATTGGTATTAACTTTGCATTTTATTAATCTATAATGCTCAGTGAACAATCAAAAGGATGCTTTCCCTTTCAAATTGAATAGTTCATAAGTAATTACGGTATAAAAAGCCGCCACTTGTCACCTTATTAGAAGACGTTATAAATGCATAGATCTCTACCTTTTTATTAGCAATTTAAAATATATTACATTATAAACAAACGATATTTTTTCATTTTTTAAAATATGGCACACAAAAGTAAAACCAATAATGCACATGATATTTTCTTATTTCAATAGTGAAATAACTAAATATATTTTATTTTTCAATATATTCTATCTGTGCTGCAGAGGCAGTGCTGATCATAAGTAATTTCATTAGAGTATAATATATATTGCATGGGTATTGAGAGGTGTTTATTTTTAAGCGAATTTGACATTGTTTTTTTATCCTATCATATAGCAACAGTGTCTTTATATTGTATGATATGCCTACAGTTACTTGGGACTGTTTTTGACACGTGGCCAGATTCACACCTCAAGTACTCACACATCAGTCATTGTAAATTAAATGAAGTCAATCAATGAGTGACAAAGTGTCAACACTCACAGCATCTGCCAAGCGGCATGTATATAAACTCTAATGTTCGAGGTGGCTGATCATACTTGATTTGTCCCCGGAGCAGTCAGTAAATCACAATCTTCATTTACGCTTCCATCATATTTGACAGGTACATTCAGATATGGCTTCAACAGCTGATATTCTTCAGGTTCAGGTTTTAAAGATGGACGCAAAATTTCAAAAGGCGTGTGAGCAGGTGCTTGTACTGAACAACATGATGAAAGTGCTCCAAATACGATATGATAGAGCTGCCAGAGATAACTTGAGAACATACCGCTATGCCCTCAGGCTGCGATTGTGTACAGTTGAAGGTCTCCGAAATACTCTATATGACTATGTCACACAGAAAGCAGACGACATTGAACAGATGGATGAGGAGATGAGAAATTTGGGTGCAGAACCTATCATCATATATGATGTAGTTTCTGATAGCGAAAGTGATACGCAATCCGACTGAGATTAATCAAATCGTTCTACCTTCTCAAAGGTCCTTCTCAGGACCAGTATATAATAACAAAAGATGAAATTATGTTTCCTGTTTCAAAATACGTTTCTAAATTATATTCGCCCGAGTAATTCCAAGGTATACTTGACTTCTGTAGTGTATCTAGCTTTATTTAAACATTATTTCCAAATGATTTCTTTTGATTTTATTAATTAATTTTTTTCTTTCGATATATCTTAATGTTCACATTCCATACCTAAACGTTTTTATATGTATCGTTTGAATTGGTATTAACTTTGCATTTTATTAATCTATAATGCTCAGTGAACAATCAAAAGGATGCTTTCCCTTTCAAATTGAATAGTTCATAAGTAATTACGATATAAAAAGCCGCCACTTGTCACCTTGTTAGAAGACGTTATAAATGCATAGATCTCTACCTTTTTATTAGCAATTTAAAATATATTACATTATAAACAAACGATATTTTTTCATTTTTTAAAATATGGCACACAAAAGTAAAACCAATAATGCACATGATATTTTCTTATTTCAATAGTGAAAAAACTAAATATATTTTATTTTTCAATATATTCTATCTGTGCTGCAGAGGCAGTGCTGATCATAAGTAATTTCATTAGAATATAATATATATTGTATGGGTATTGAGAGGTGTTTATTTTTAAGCGAATTTGACATTGTTTTTTTATCCTATCATATAGCAACAGTGTCTTTATATTGTATTATATGCCAACAGTTACTTGGGACTGTTTTTGACACGTGGCCAGATTCACACCTCAAGTACTCACACATCAGTCATTGTAAAATAAATGAAGTCAATCAATGAGTGACAAGGTGTCAACACTCACAGCATCTGCCAAGCGGCATGTATATAAACTCTAATGTTCGATGTGGCTGATCATACTTGATTTGTCCCCAGAGCAGTCAGTAAATCACAATCTTCATTTACGCTTCCATCATATTTGACAGGTACATTCAGATATGGCTTCAACAGCTGATATTCTTCAGGTTCAGGTTTTAAAGATGGACGCTAAATTTCAAAAGGCGTGTGAGCAGGTGCTTGTACTGAACAACATGATGAAAGAGCTCCAAATACGATATGACAGAGCTGCCAGAGATAACTTGAGAACATACCGCTATGCCCTCAGGCTGCGATTGTGTACAGTTGAAGGTCTCCGAAATACACTATATGACTATGTCACACAGAAAGCAGACGACATTGAACAGATGGAAGAGGAGATGAGAAATTTGGGTGCAGAACCTATCATCATATATGATGTAGTTTCTGATAGCGAAAGTGATACGCAATCCGACTGAGATTAATCAAATCGTTCTACCTTCTCAAAGGTCCTTCTCAGGACCAGTATATAATAACAAAAGATGAAATTATGTTTCCTGTTTCAAAATACGTTTTTAAATTATATTCGCCCGCGTAATTCCAAGGTATATTTGACTTCTGTAGTGTATCTAACTTTATTTAAACATTATTTCTTAATGACTTCTATGATTTTATTAATTCATTTTTTTTCTTTCGATATATCTTAATGTTCACATTCCATACCTAAACGTTTTTATACGTATCGTTTGAATTGGTATTAACTTTGCATTTTATTAATCTATGATGCTCAGTGAACAATCAAAAGGATGCTTTCCCTTTCAAATTGAATAGTTCATAAGTAATTACGGTATAAAAAGCCGCCACTTGTCACCTTATTAGAAGACGTTATAAATGCATAGATCTCTACCTTTTTATTAGCAATTTAAAATATATTACATTATAAACAAACGATATTTTTTCATTTTTTAAAATATGGCACACAAAAGTAAAACCAATAATGCACATGATATTTTCTTATTTCAATAGTGAAATAACTAAATATATTTTATTTTTCAATATATTCTATCTGTGCTGCAGAGGCAGTGCTGATCATAAGTAATTTCATTAGAGTATAATATATATTGTATGGGTATTGAGAGGTGTTTATTTTTAAGCGAATTTGACATTGTTTTTTTATCCTATCATATAGCAACAGTGTCTTTATATTGTATGATATGCCTACAGTTACTTGGGACTGTTTTTGACACGTGGCCAGATTCACACCTCAAGTACTCACACATCAGTCATTGTAAATTAAATGAAGTCAATCAATGAGTGACAAGGTGTCAACACTCACAGCATCTGCCAAGCGGCATGTATATAAACTCTAATGTTCGAGGTGGCTGATCATACTTGATTTGTCCCCGGAGCAGTCAGTAAATCACAATCTTCATTTACGCTTCCATCATATTTGACAGGTACATTCAGATATGGCTTCAACAGCTGATATTCTTCAGGTTCAGGTTTTAAAGATGGACGCTAAATTTCAAAAGGCGTGTGAGCAGGTGCTTGTACTGAGCAACATGATGAAAGAGCTCCAAATACGATATGATAGAGCTGCCAGAGATAACTTGAGAACATACCGCTATGCCCTCAGGCTGCGATTGTGTACAGTTGAAGGTCTCCGAAATACTCTATATGACTATGTCACACAGAAAGCAGACGACATTGAACAGATGGAAGAGGAGATGAGAAATTTGGGTGCAGAACCTATCATCATATATGATGTAGTTTCTGATAGCGAAAGTGATACGCAATCCGACTGAGATTAATCAAATCGTTCTACCTTCTCAAAGGTCCTTCTCAGGACCAGTATATAATAACAAAAGATGAAATTATGTTTCCTGTTTCAAAATACGTTTTTAAATTATATTCGCCCGCGTAATTCCAAGGTATATTTGACTTCTGTAGTGTATCTAACTTTATTTAAACATTATTTCTTAATGACTTCTTTTGATTTTATTAATTAATTTTTTTCTTTCGATATATCTTAATGTTCACATTCCATACCTAAACGTTTTTATATGTATCGTTTGAATTGGTATTAACTTTGCATTTTATTAATCTATAATGCTCAGTGAACAATCAAAAGGATGCTTTCCCTTTCAAATTGAATAGTTCATAAGTAATTACGATATAAAAAGCCGCCACTTGTCACCTTGTTAGAAGACGTTATAAATGCATAGATCTCTACCTTTTTATTAGCAATTTAAAATATATTACATTATAAACAAACGATATTTTTTCATTTTTTAAAATATGGCACACAAAAGTAAAACCAATAATGCACATGATATTTTCTTATTTCAATAGTGAAAAAACTAAATATATTTTATTTTTCAATATATTCTATCTGTGCTGCAGAGGCAGTGCTGATCATAAGTAATTTCATTAGAATATAATATATATTGTATGGGTATTGAGAGGTGTTTATTTTTAAGCGAATTTGACATTGTTTTTTTATCCTATCATATAGCAACAGTGTCTTTATATTGTATTATATGCCAACAGTTACTTGGGACTGTTTTTGACACGTGGCCAGATTCACACCTCAAGTACTCACACATCAGTCATTGTAAAATAAATGAAGTCAATCAATGAGTGACAAGGTGTCAACACTCACAGCATCTGCCAAGCGGCATGTATATAAACTCTAATGTTCGATGTGGCTGATCATACTTGATTTGTCCCCAGAGCAGTCAGTAAATCACAATCTTCATTTACGCTTCCATCATATTTGACAGGTACATTCAGATATGGCTTCAACAGCTGATATTCTTCAGGTTCAGGTTTTAAAGATGGACGCTAAATTTCAAAAGGCGTGTGAGCAGGTGCTTGTACTGAACAACATGATGAAAGAGCTCCAAATACGATATGACAGAGCTGCCAGAGATAACTTGAGAACATACCGCTATGCCCTCAGGCTGCGATTGTGTACAGTTGAAGGTCTCCGAAATACACTATATGACTATGTCACACAGAAAGCAGACGACATTGAACAGATGGAAGAGGAGATGAGAAATTTGGGTGCAGAACCTATCATCATATATGATGTAGTTTCTGATAGCGAAAGTGATACGCAATCCGACTGAGATTAATCAAATCGTTCTACCTTCTCAAAGGTCCTTCTCAGGACCTGTATATAATAACAAAAGATGAAATTATGTTTCCTGTTTCAAAATACGTTTTTAAATTATATTCGCCCGCGTAATTCCAAGGTATATTTGACTTCTGTAGTGTATCTAACTTTATTTAAACATTATTTCTTAATGACTTCTATGATTTTATTAATTCATTTTTTTTCTTTCGATATATCTTAATGTTCACATTCCATACCTAAACGTTTTTATACGTATCGTTTGAATTGGTATTAACTTTGCATTTTATTAATCTATGATGCTCAGTGAACAATCAAAAGGATGCTTTCCCTTTCAAATTGAATAGTTCATAAGTAATTACGGTATAAAAAGCCGCCACTTGTCACCTTATTAGAAGACGTTATAAATGCATAGATCTCTACCTTTTTATTAGCAATTTAAAATATATTACATTATAAACAAACGATATTTTTTCATTTTTTAAAATATGGCACACAAAAGTAAAACCAATAATGCACATGATATTTTCTTATTTCAATAGTGAAATAACTAAATATATTTTATTTTTCAATATATTCTATCTGTGCTGCAGAGGCAGTGCTGATCATAAGTAATTTCATTAGAGTATAATATATATTGTATGGGTATTGAGAGGTGTTTATTTTTAAGCGAATTTGACATTGTTTTTTTATCCTATCATATAGCAACAGTGTCTTTATATTGTATGATATGCCTACAGTTACTTGGGACTGTTTTTGACACGTGGCCAGATTCACACCTCAAGTACTCACACATCAGTCATTGTAAATTAAATGAAGTCAATCAATGAGTGACAAGGTGTCAACACTCACAGCATCTGCCAAGCGGCATGTATATAAACTCTAATGTTCGAGGTGGCTGATCATACTTGATTTGTCCCCGGAGCAGTCAGTAAATCACAATCTTCATTTACGCTTCCATCATATTTGACAGGTACATTCAGATATGGCTTCAACAGCTGATATTCTTCAGGTTCAGGTTTTAAAGATGGACGCTAAATTTCAAAAGGCGTGTGAGCAGGTGCTTGTACTGAACAACATGATGAAAGAGCTCCAAATACGATATGACAGAGCTGCCAGAGATAACTTGAGAACATACCGCTATGCCCTCAGGCTGCGATTGTGTACAGTTGAAGGTCTCCGAAATACACTATATGACTATGTCACACAGAAAGCAGACGACATTGAACAGATGGAAGAGGAGATGAGAAATTTGGGTGCAGAACCTATCATCATATATGATGTAGTTTCTGATAGCGAAAGTGATACGCAATCCGACTGAGATTAATCAAATCGTTCTACCTTCTCAAAGGTCCTTCTCAGGACCAGTATATAATAACAAAAGATGAAATTATGTTTCCTGTTTCAAAATACGTTTTTAAATTATATTCGCCCGCGTAATTCCAAGGTATATTTGACTTCTGTAGTGTATCTAACTTTATTTAAACATTATTTCTTAATGACTTCTATGATTTTATTAATTCATTTTTTTTCTTTCGATATATCTTAATGTTCACATTCCATACCTAAACGTTTTTATACGTATCGTTTGAATTGGTATTAACTTTGCATTTTATTAATCTATGATGCTCAGTGAACAATCAAAAGGATGCTTTCCCTTTCAAATTGAATAGTTCATAAGTAATTACGGTATAAAAAGCCGCCACTTGTCACCTTATTAGAAGACGTTATAAATGCATAGATCTCTACCTTTTTATTATCAATTTAAAATATATTACATTATAAACAAACGATATTTTTTCATTTTTTAAAATATGGCACACAAAAGTAAAACCAATAATGCACATGATATTTTCTTATTTCAATAGTGAAATAACTAAATATATTTTATTTTTCAATATATTCTATCTGTGCTGCAGAGGCAGTGCTGATCATAAGTAATTTCATTAGAGTATAATATATATTGTATTGGTATTGAGAGGTGTTTATTTTTAAGCGAATTTGACATTGTTTTTTTATCCTATCATATAGCAACAGTGTCTTTATATTGTATGATATGCCTACAGTTACTTGGGACTGTTTTTGACACGTGGCCAGATTCACACCTCAAGTACTCACACATCAGTCATTGTGAAATAAATGAAGTCAATCAATGAGTGACGAGGTGTCAACACTCACAGCATCTGCCAAGCGGCATGTATATAAACTCTAATGTTCGAGGTGGCTGATCATACTTGATTTGTCCCCGGAGCAGTCAGTAAATCACAATCTTCATTTACGCTTCCATCATATTTGACAGGTACATTCAGATATGGCTTCAACAGCTGATATTCTTCAGGTTCAGGTTTTAAAGATGGACGCTAAATTTCAAAAGGCGTGTGAGCAGGTGCTTGTACTGAACAACATGATGAAAGAGCTCCAATTACGATATGATAGAGCTGCCAGAGATAACTTGAGAACATACCGCTATGCCCTCAGGCTGCGATTGTGTACAGTTGAAGGTCTCCGAAATACTCTATATGACTATGTCACACAGAAAGCAGACGACATTGAACAGATGGAAGAGGAGATGAGAAATTTGGGTGCAGAACCTATCATCATATATGATGTAGTTTCTGATAGCGAAAGTGATACGCAATCCGACTGAGATTAATCAAATCGTTTTACCTTCTCAAAGGTCCTTCTCAGGACCAGTATATAATAACAAAAGATGAAATTATGTTTCCTGTTTCAAAATACGTTTTTAAATTATATTCGCCCGCGTAATTCCAAGGTATATTTGACTTCTGTAGTGTATCTAACTTTATTTAAACATTATTTCTTAATGACTTCTATGATTTTATTAATTCATTTTTTTTCTTTCGATATATCTTAATGTTCACATTCCATACCTAAACGTTTTTATACGTATCGTTTGAATTGGTATTAACTTTGCATTTTATTAATCTATGATGCTCAGTGAACAATCAAAAGGATGCTTTCCCTTTCAAATTGAATAGTTCATAAGTAATTACGGTATAAAAAGCCGCCACTTGTCACCTTATTAGAAGACGTTATAAATGCATAGATCTCTACCTTTTTATTAGCAATTTAAAATATATTACATTATAAACAAACGATATTTTTTCATTTTTTAAAATATGGCACACAAAAGTAAAACCAATAATGCACATGATATTTTCTTATTTCAATAGTGAAATAACTAAATATATTTTATTTTTCAATATATTCTATCTGTGCTGCAGAGGCAGTGCTGATCATAAGTAATTTCATTAGAGTATAATATATATTGTATGGGTATTGAGAGGTGTTTATTTTTAAGCGAATTTGACATTGTTTTTTTATCCTATCATATAGCAACAGTGTCTTTATATTGTATGATATGCCTACAGTTACTTGGGACTGTTTTTGACACGTGGCCAGACTATGTCACACAGAAAGCAGACGACATTGAGCAGATGGAAGAGGAGATGAGAAATTTGGGTGCAGAACCTATCATCATATATGATGTAGTTTCTGATAGCGAAAGTGATACGCAATCCGACTGAGATTAATCAAATCGTTCTACCTTCTCAAAGGTCCTTCTCAGGACCAGTATATAATAACAAAAGATGAAATTATGTTTCCTGTTTCAAAATACGTTTTTAAATTATATTCGCCCGCGTAATTCCAAGGGATATTTGACTTCTGTAGTGTATCTAACTTTATTTAAACATTATTTCTTAATGACTTCTATGATTTTATTAATTCATTTTTTTTCTTTCGATATATCTTAATGTTCACATTCCATACCTAAACGTTTTTATACGTATCGTTTGAATTGGTATTAACTTTGCATTTTATTAATCTATAATGCTCAGTGAACAATCAAAAGGATGCTTTCCCTTTCAAATTGAATAGTTCATAAGTAATTACGGTATAAAAAGCCGCCACTTGTCACCTTATTAGAAGACGTTATAAATGCATAGATCTCTACCTTTTTATTATCAATTTAAAATATATTACATTATAAACAAACGATATTTTTTCATTTTTTAAAATATGGCACACAAAAGTAAAACCAATAATGCACATGATATTTTCTTATTTCAATAGTGAAATAACTA
Source organism: Flabesymbios commensalis (assembly GCA_964017125.1). Lineage (NCBI taxonomy): Eukaryota > Metazoa > Annelida > Polychaeta > Terebellida > Flabelligeridae > Flabesymbios > Flabesymbios commensalis. Next base: position 54,130,310 of record OZ024915.1, read on the forward strand.
AATATATTTTATTTTTCAATATATTCTATCTGTGCTGCAGAGGCAGTGCTGATCATAAGTAATTTCATTAGAGTATAATATATATTGTATTGGTATTGAGAGGTGTTTATTTTTAAGCGAATTTGACATTGTTTTTTTATCCTATCATATAGCAACAGTGTCTTTATATTGTATGATATGCCTACAGTTACTTGGGACTGTTTTTGACACGTGGCCAGATTCACACCTCAAGTACTCACACATCAGTCATTGTGAAATAAATGAAGTCAATCAATGAGTGACGAGGTGTCAACACTCACAGCATCTGCCAAGCGGCATGTATATAAACTCTAATGTTCGAGGTGGCTGATCATACTTGATTTGTCCCCGGAGCAGTCAGTAAATCACAATCTTCATTTACGCTTCCATCATATTTGACAGGTACATTCAGATATGGCTTCAACAGCTGATATTCTTCAGGTTCAGGTTTTAAAGATGGACGCTAAATTTCAAAAGGCGTGTGAGCAGGTGCTTGTACTGAACAACATGATGAAAGAGCTCCAATTACGATATGATAGAGCTGCCAGAGATAACTTGAGAACATACCGCTATGCCCTCAGGCTGCGATTGTGTACAGTTGAAGGTCTCCGAAATACTCTATATGACTATGTCACACAGAAAGCAGACGACATTGAACAGATGGAAGAGGAGATGAGAAATTTGGGTGCAGAACCTATCATCATATATGATGTAGTTTCTGATAGCGAAAGTGATACGCAATCCGACTGAGATTAATCAAATCGTTCTACCTTCTCAAAGGTCCTTCTCAGGACCAGTATATAATAACAAAAGATGAAATTATGTTTCCTGTTTCAAAATACGTTTTTAAATTATATTCGCCCGCGTAATTCCAAGGTATATTTGACTTCTGTAGTGTATCTAACTTTATTTAAACATTATTTCTTAATGACTTCTATGATTTTATTAATTCATTTTTTTTCTTTCGATATATCTTAATGTTCACATTCCATACCTAAACGTTTTTATACGTATCGTTTGAATTGGTATTAACTTTGCATTTTATTAATCTATGATGCTCAGTGAACAATCAAAAGGATGCTTTCCCTTTCAAATTGAATAGTTCATAAGTAATTACGGTATAAAAAGCCGCCACTTGTCACCTTATTAGAAGACGTTATAAATGCATAGATCTCTACCTTTTTATTAGCAATTTAAAATATATTACATTATAAACAAACGATATTTTTTCATTTTTTAAAATATGGCACACAAAAGTAAAACCAATAATGCACATGATATTTTCTTATTTCAATAGTGAAATAACTAAATATATTTTATTTTTCAATATATTCTATCTGTGCTGCAGAGGCAGTGCTGATCATAAGTAATTTCATTAGAGTATAATATATATTGTATTGGTATTGAGAGGTGTTTATTTTTAAGCGAATTTGACATTGTTTTTTTATCCTATCATATAGCAACAGTGTCTTTATATTGTATGATATGCCTACAGTTACTTGGGACTGTTTTTGACACGTGGCCAGATTCACACCTCAAGTACTCACACATCAGTCATTGTGAAATAAATGAAGTCAATCAATGAGTGACGAGGTGTCAACACTCACAGCATCTGCCAAGCGGCATGTATATAAACTCTAATGTTCGAGGTGGCTGATCATACTTGATTTGTCCCCGGAGCAGTCAGTAAATCACAATCTTCATTTACGCTTCCATCATATTTGACAGGTACATTCAGATATGGCTTCAACAGCTGATATTCTTCAGGTTCAGGTTTTAAAGATGGACGCTAAATTTCAAAAGGCGTGTGAGCAGGTGCTTGTACTGAACAACATGATGAAAGAGCTCCAATTACGATATGATAGAGCTGCCAGAGATAACTTGAGAACATACCGCTATGCCCTCAGGCTGCGATTGTGTACAGTTGAAGGTCTCCGAAATACTCTATATGACTATGTCACACAGAAAGCAGACGACATTGAACAGATGGAAGAGGAGATGAGAAATTTGGGTGCAGAACCTATCATCATATATGATGTAGTTTCTGATAGCGAAAGTGATACGCAATCCGACTGAGATTAATCAAATCGTTCTACCTTCTCAAAGGTCCTTCTCAGGACCAGTATATAATAACAAAAGATGAAATTATGTTTCCTGTTTCAAAATACGTTTTTAAATTATATTCGCCCGCGTAATTCCAAGGTATATTTGACTTCTGTAGTGTATCTAACTTTATTTAAACATTATTTCTTAATGACTTCTATGATTTTATTAATTCATTTTTTTTCTTTCGATATATCTTAATGTTCACATTCCATACCTAAACGTTTTTATACGTATCGTTTGAATTGGTATTAACTTTGCATTTTATTAATCTATGATGCTCAGTGAACAATCAAAAGGATGCTTTCCCTTTCAAATTGAATAGTTCATAAGTAATTACGGTATAAAAAGCCGCCACTTGTCACCTTATTAGAAGACGTTATAAATGCATAGATCTCTACCTTTTTATTAGCAATTTAAAATATATTACATTATAAACAAACGATATTTTTTCATTTTTTAAAATATGGCACACAAAAGTAAAACCAATAATGCACATGATATTTTCTTATTTCAATAGTGAAATAACTAAATATATTTTATTTTTCAATATATTCTATCTGTGCTGCAGAGGCAGTGCTGATCATAAGTAATTTCATTAGAGTATAATATATATTGTATGGGTATTGAGAGGTGTTTATTTTTAAGCGAATTTGACATTGTTTTTTTATCCTATCATATAGCAACAGTGTCTTTATATTGTATGATATGCCTACAGTTACTTGGGACTGTTTTTGACACGTGGCCAGATTCACACCTCAAGTACTCACACATCAGTCATTGTAAATTAAATGAAGTCAATCAATGAGTGACAAGGTGTCAACACTCACAGCATCTGCCAAGCGGCATGTATATAAACTCTAATGTTCGAGGTGGCTGATCATACTTGATTTGTCCCCAGAGCAGTCAGTAAATCACAATCTTCATTCACGCTTCCATCATATTTGACAGGTACATTCAGATATGGCTTCAACAGCTGATATTCTTCAGGTTCAGGTTTTAAAGATGGACGCTAAATTTCAAAAGGCGTGTGAGCAGGTGCTTGTACTGAACAACATGATGAAAGAGCTCCAAATACGATATGATAGAGCTGCCAGAGATAACTTGAGAACATACCGTTATGCCCTCAGGCTGCGATTGTGTACAGTTGAAGGTCTCCGAAATACTCTATATGACTATGTCACACAGAAAGCAGACGACATTGAACAGATGGAAGAGGAGATGAGAAATTTGGGTGCAGAACCTATCATCATATATGATGTAGTTTCTGATAGCGAAAGTGATACGCAATCCGACTGAAAATAACCAAATCGTTCTACCTTCTCAAAGGTCCTTCTCAGGACTAGTATATAATAACAAAAGATGAAATTATGTTTCCTGTTTCAAAATACGTTTCTAAATTATATTCGCCCGAGTAATTCCAAGGTATACTTGACTTCTGTAGTGTATCTACCTTTATTTAAACATTATTTCTTAATGACTTCTTTTGATTTTATTAATTCATTTTTTTTTCTTGCGATATATCTTAATGTTCACATTCCATACCTAAACGTTTTTATATGTATCGTTTGAATTGGTATTAACTTTGCATTTTATTAATCTATAATGCTCAGTGAACAATCAAAAGGATGCTTTCCCTTTCAAATTGAATAGTTCATAAGTAATTACGATATAAAAAGCCGCCACTTGTCACCTCATTAGAAGACGTTATAAATGCATAGATCTCTACCTTTTTATTAGCAATTTAAAATATATTACATTATAAACAAACGATATTTTTTCATTTTTTAAAATATGGCACACAAAAGTAAAACCAATAATGCACATGATCTTTTCTTATTTCAATAGTGAAATAACTAAATATATGTTATTTTCAATATATTCTATCTGTGCTGCAGAGGCAGTGCTGATCATAAGTAATTTCATTAGAATATAATATATTTTGTATGGGTATTGAGAGGTGTTTATTTTTAAGCGAATTTGACATTGTTTTTTTATCCTATCATATAGCAACAGTGTCTTTATATTGTATTATATGCCTACAGTTACTTGGGACTGTTTTTGACACGTGGCCAGATTCACACCTCAAGTACTCACACATCAGTCATTGTAAAATAAATGAAGTCAATCAATGAGTGACAAGGTGTCAACACTCACAGCATCTGCCAAGCGGCATGTATATAAACTCTAATGTTCGAGGTGGCTGATCATACTTGATTTGTCCCCAGAGCAGTCAGTAAATCACAATCTTCATTTACGCTTCCATCATATTTGACAGGTACATTCAGATATGGCTTCAACAGCTGATATTCTTCAGGTTCAGGTTTTAAAGATGGACGCTAAATTTCAAAAGGCGTGTGAGCAGGTGCTTGTACTGAACAACATGATGAAAGAGCTCCAAATACGATATGACAGAGCTGCCAGAGATAACTTGAGAACATACCGCTATGCCCTCAGGCTGCGATTGTGTACAGTTGAAGGTCTCCGAAATACACTATATGACTATGTCACACAGAAAGCAGACGACATTGAACAGATGGAAGAGGAGATGAGAAATTTGGGTGCAGAACCTATCATCATATATGATGTAGTTTCTGATAGCGAAAGTGATACGCAATCCGACTGAGATTAATCAAATCGTTCTACCTTCTCAAAGGTCCTTCTCATGACCAGTATATAATAACAAAAGATGAAATTATGTTTCCTGTTTCAAAATACGTTTCTAAATTATATTCGCCTGAGTAATTCCAAGGTATATTTGACTTCTGTAGTGTATCTAACTTTATTTAAACATTATATCTTAATGACTTCTTTTGATTTTATTAATGCATTTTTTTCTTTCGATATATCTTAATGTTCACATTCCATACCTAAACGTTTTTATATGTATCGTTTGAATTGGTATTAACTTTGCATTTTATTAATCTATAATGCTCTGTGAACAATCAAAAGGATGCTTTCCCTTAGAAATTGAATAGCTCATAAGTAATTACGGTATAAAAAGCCGCCACTTGTCACCTTATTAGAAGACGTTATAAATGCATAGATCTCTACCTTTTTATTAGCAATTTAAAATATATTACATTATAAACAAACGATATTTTTTCATTTTTTAAAATATGGCACACAAAAGTAAAACCAATAATGCACATGATCTTTTCTTATTTCAATGGTGAAATAACTAAATATATGTTATTTTCAATATATTCTATCTGTGCTGCAGAGGCAATGCTGATCATAAGTAATTTCATTAGAATATAATATGTATTGTATGGGTATTGAGAGGTATTTATTTTTAAGCGAATCTGACATTGTTTTTTTATCCTATCATATAGCAACAGTGTCTTTATATTGTATGATATGCCTACAGTTACTTGGGACTGTTTTTGACACGTGGCCAGATTCACACCTCAAGTACTCACACATCAGCCATTGTAAAATAAATGAAGTCAATCAATGAGTGACAAGGTGTCAACACTCACAGCATCTGCCAAGCGGCATGTATATAAACTCTAATGTTCGAGGTGGCTGATCATACTTGATTTGTCCCCGGAGCAGTCAGTAAATCACAATCTTCATTTAAGCTTCCATCATATTTGACAGGTACATTAAGATATGCCCTCTAACAGCTGATATTCTTCAGGTTCAGGTTTTAAAGATGGACGCTAAATTTCAAAAGGCGTGTGAGCAGGTGCTTGTACTGAACAACATGATGAAAGAGCTCCAAATACGATATGATAGAGCTGCCAGAGATAACTTGAAAACATACCGCTATGCCCTCAGGCTGCGATTGTGTATAGTTGAAGGTCTCCGAAATACTCTATATGACTATGTCACACAGAAAGCAGACGACATTGAACAGATGGAAGAGGAGATGAGAAATTTTGGTGCAGAACCTATCATCATATATGATGTAGTTTCTGATAGCGAAAGTGATACGCAATCCGACTGAGATTAATAAATCGTTCTACCTTCTCAAAGGTCCTTCTCAGGACCAGTATATAATAACAAAAGATGAAATTATGTTTCCTGTTTCAAAATACGTTTCTAAATTATATTCGCCGAGTAATTCCAAGGTATATTTGACTTCTGTAGTGTATCTAGCTTTATTTAAACATTATTTCTTAATGACTTCTTTTGATTTTATTAATGCATTTTTTTTCTTTCGATATATCTTAATGTTCACATTCCATACCTAAACGTTTTTATATGTATCGTTTGAATTGGTATTAACTTTGCATTTTATTAATCTATAATGCTCAGTGAACAATCCAAAGGATGCTTTCCCTTTCAAATTGAATAGCTCATAAGTAATTACGGTATAAAAAGCTGCCACTTGTCACCTTATTAGAAGACGTTATAAATGCATAGATCTTTACCTTTTTATTAGCAATTTAAAATATATTACATTATAAAAAAAACGATATTTTTTCATTTTTTTAAATATGGCACACAAAAGTAAAACCAATAATGCACATGATATTTTCTTATTTCAATAGTGAAATAACTAAATATATTTTATTTTTCAATATATTCTATCTGTGCTGCAGAGGCAGTGCTGATCATAAGTAGTTTCATTAGAATATAATATATATTGTATGGGTATTGAGAGGTGTTTATTTTTAAGCGAATTTGACATTGTTTTTTTATCCTATCATATAGCAACAGTGTCTTTATATTGTATTATATGCCTACAGTTACTTGGGACTGTTTTTGACACGTGGCCAGATTCACACCTCAAGTACTCACACATCAGTCATTGTAAAATAAATGAAGTCAATCAATGAGTGACAAGGTGTCAACACTCACAGCATCTGCCAAGCGGCATGTATATAAACTCTAATGCTCGAGGTGGCTGATCATACTTGATTTGTCCCCAGAGCAGTCAGTAAATCACAATCTTCATTTACGCTTCCATCATATTTGACAGGTACATTCAGATATGGCTTTAACAGCTGATATTCTTCAGGTTCAGGTTTTACAGATGGACGCTAAATTTCAAAAGGCGTGTGAGCAGGTGCTTGTACTGAACAACATGATGAAAGAGCTCCAAATACGATATGACAGAGCTGCCAGAGATAACTTGAGAACATACCGCTATGCCCTCAGGCTGCGATTGTGTACAGTTGAAGGTCTCCGAAATACACTATATGACTATGTCACACAGAAAGCAGACGACATTGAGCAGATGGAAGAGGAGATGAGAAATTTGGGTGCAGAACCTATCATCATATATGATGTAGTTTCTGATAGCGAAAGTGATACGCAATCCGACTGAGATTAACCAAATCGTTCTACCTTCTCAAAGGTCCTTCTCAGGACCAGTATATAATAACAAAAGATGAAATTATGTTTCCTGTTTCAAAATACGTTTCTAAATTATATTCGCCGAGTAATTCCAAGGTATATTTGACTTCTGTAGTGTATCTAGCTTTATTTAAACATTATTTCTTAATGACTTCTTTTGATTTTATTAATTCATTTTTTTCTTTCGATATATCTTAATGTTCACATTCCATACCTAAACGTTTTTATATGTATCGTTTGAATTGGTATTAACTTTGCATTTTATTAATCATAATGCTCAGTGAACAATCAAAAGGATTTTCTCCCTTTCAAATTGAATAGTTCATAAGTAATTACGGTATAAAAAGCCGCCACTTGTCACCTTATTAGAAGACGTTATACATGCATAGATCTCTACCTTTTTATTAGCAATTTAAAATATATTACATTATAAACAAACGATATTTTTCATTTTTTTAAATATGGCACACAAAAGTAAAACCAATAGTGCACATGATCTTTTCTTATTTCAATAGTGAAATAACTAAATATATGTTATTTTCTAATATATTCTATCTGTGCTGCAGAGGCAATGCTGATCATAAGTAATTTCATTAGAATATAATATGTATTGTATGGGTATTGAGAGGTGTTTATTTTTAAGCGAATTTGACATTGTTTTTTTATCCTATCATATAGCAACAGTGTCTTTATATTGTATTATATGCCTACAGTTACTTGGGACTGTTTTTGACACGTGGCCAGATTCACACATCAAGTACTCACACATCAGTCATTGTAAAATAAATGAAGTCAATCAATGAGTGACAAGGTGTCAACACTCACAGCATCTGCCAAGCGGCATGTATATAAACTCTAATGTTCGAGGTGGCTGATCATACTTGATTTGTCCCCGGAGCAGTCAGTAAATCACAATCTTCATTTACGCTTCCATCATATTTGACAGGTACATTCTGATATGGCTTCAACAGCTGATATTCTTCAGGTTCAGGTTTTAAAGATGGACGCCAAATTTCAAAAGGCGTGTGAGCAGGTGCTTGTACTGAACAACATGATGAAAGAGCTCCAAATACGATATGACAGAGCTGCCAGAGATAACTTGAGAACATACCGCTTTGCCCTCAAGCTGCGATTGTGCACAGTTGAAAGTCTCCGAAATACACTATATGACTATGTCAAACAGAAAGCAGACGACATTGAACAGATGGAAGAGGAGATGAGAAATTTTGGTGCAGAACCTATCATCATATATGATGTAGTTTCTGATAGCGAAAGTGATACGCAATCCGACTGAGATTAATCAAATCGTTCTACCTTCTCAAAGGTCCTTCTCAGGACCAGTATATAATAACAAAATATGAAATTATGTTTCCTGTTTCAAAATACGTTTCTAAATTATATTCGCCTGAGTAATTCCAAGGTATATTTGACTTCTGTAGTGTATCTAACTTTATTTAAACATTATATCTTAATGACTTCTTTTGATTTTATTAATGCATTTTTTTCTTTCGATATATCTTAATGTTCACATTCCATACCTAAACGTTTTTATATGTATCGTTTGAATTGGTATTAACTTTGCATTTTATTAATCTATAATGCTCTGTGAACAATCAAAAGGATGCTTTCCCTTCCAAATTGAATAGCTCATAAGTAATTACGGTATAAAAAGCCGCCACTTGTCACCTTATTAGAAGACGTTATAAATGCATAGATCTCTACCTTTTTATTAGCAATTTAAAATATATTACATTATAAACAAACGATATTTTTTCATTTTTTAAAATATGGCACAGAAAAGTAAAACCAATAATGCACATGATCTTTGCTTATTTCAATGGTGAAATAACTAAATATATGTTATTTTCAATATATTCTATCTGTGCTGCAGAGGCAATGCTGATCATAAGTAATTTCATTAGAATATAATATGTATTGTATGGGTATTGAGAGGTATTTATTTTTAAGCGAATCTGACATTGTTTTTTTATCCAATCATATAGCAACAGTGTCTTTATATTGTATGATATGCCTACAGTTACTTGGGACTGTTTTTGACACGTGGCCAGATTCACACCTCAAGTACTCACACATCAGTCATTGTAAATTAAATGAAGTCAATCAATGAGTGACAAGGTGTCAACACTCACAGCATCTGCCAAGCGGCATGTATATAAACTCTAATGTTCGAGGTGGCTGATCATACTTGATTTGTCCCCGGAGCAGTCAGTAAATCACAATCTTCATTTAAGCTTCCATCATATTTGACAGGTACATTGAGATATGCCCTCTAACAGCTGATATTCTTCAGGTTCAGGTTTTAAAGATGGACGCTAAATTTCAAAAGGCGTGTGAGCAGGTGCTTGTACTGAACAACATGATGAAAGAGCTCCAAATACGATATGATAGAGCTGCCAGAGATAACTTGAAAACATACCGCTATGCCCTCAGGCTGCGATTGTGTATAGTTGAAGGTCTCCGAAATACTCTATATGACTATGTCACACAGAAAGCAGACGACATTGAACAGATGGAAGAGGAGATGAGAAATTTGGGTGCAGAACCTATCATCATATATGATGTAGTTTCTGATAGCGAAAGTGATACGCAATCCGACTGAGATTAATCAAATCGTTCTACCTTCTCAAAGGTCCTTCTCAGGACCAGTATATAATAACAAAAGATGAAATTATGTTTCCTGTTTCAAAATACGTTTCTAAATTATATTCGCCGAGTAATTCCAAGGTATATTTGACTTCTGTAGTGTATCTAGCTTTATTTAAACATTATTTCTTAATGACTTCTTTTGATTTTATTAATTCATTTTTTTCTTTCGATATATCTTAATGTTCACATTCCATACCTAAACGTTTTTATATGTATCGTTTGAATTGATATTAACTTTGCATTTTATTAATCATAATGCTCAGTGAACAATCAAAAGGATGCTCTCCCTTTCAAATTGAATAGTTCATAAGTAATTACGGTATAAAAAGCCGCCACTTGTCACCTTATTAGAGGACGTTATACATGCATAGATCTCTACCTTTTTATTAGCAATTTAAAATATATTACATTATAAACAAACGATATTTTTCATTTTTTTAAATATGGCACACAAAAGTAAAACCAATAGTGCACATGATCTTTTCTTATTTCAATAGTGAAATAACTAAATATATGTTATTTTCTAATATATTCTATCTGTGCTGCAGAGGCAATGCTGATCATAAGTAATTTCATTAGAATATAATATGTATTGTATGGGTATTGAGAGGTGTTTATTTTTAAGCGAATTTGACATTGTTTTTTTATCCTATCATATAGCAACAGTGTCTTTATATTGTATTATATGCCTACAGTTACTTGGGACTGTTTTTGACACGTGGCCAGATTCACACATCAAGTACTCACACATCAGTCATTGTAAAATAAATGAAGTCAATCAATGAGTGACAAGGTGTCAACACTCACAGCATCTGCCAAGCGGCATGTATATAAACTCTAATGTTCGAGGTGGCTGATCATACTTGATTTGTCCCCGGAGCAGTCAGGAAGTCGCAATCTTCATTTACGCTTCCATCATATTTGACAGGTACATTCAGATATGGCTTCAACAGCTGATATTCTTCAGGTTCAGGTTTTAAAGATGGACGCTAAATTTCAAAAGGCGTGTGAGCAGGTGCTTGTACTGAACAACATGATGAAAGAGCTCCAAATACGATATGATAGAGCTGCCAGAGATAACTTGAAAACATACCGCTATGCCCTCAGGCTGCGATTGTGTATAGTTGAAGGTCTCCGAAATACTCTATATGACTATGTCACACAGAAAGCAGACGACATTGAACAGATGGAAGAGGAGATGAGAAATTTGGGTGCAGAACCTATCATCATATATGATGTAGTTTCTGATAGCGAAAGTGATACGCAATCCGACTGAGATTAATCAAATCGTTCTACCTTCTCAAAGGTCCTTCTCAGGACCAGTATATAATAACAAAAGATGAAATTATGTTTCCTGTTTCAAAATACGTTTCTAAATTATATTCGCCCGAGTAATTCCAAGGTATATTTGACTACTGTAGTGTATCTAGCTTTATTTAAACATTATTTCTTAATGACTTCTTTTGATTTTATTAATTCATTTTTTTCGTTCGTTATATCTTAATGTTCACATTCCATACCTAAACGTTTTTATATGTATCGTTTGAATTGGTATTAACTTTGCATTTTAATAATATATAATGCTCAGTGAACAATCAAAAGGATGCTTTCCCTTTCAAATTGAATAGTTCATAAGTAATTACGGTATAAAAAGCTGCCACTTGTCACCTTACTAGAAGATGTTATAAATGCATAGATCTCTACCTTTTTATTAGCAATTTAAAATATATTACATTATAAACAAACGATATTTTTTCATTTTTTCAAATATGGCACACAAAAGTAAAACCAATAATGCACATGATATTTTCTTATTTCAATAGTGAAATAACTAAACATATTTTATTTTTCAATATATTCTATCTGTGCTGCAGAGGCAGTCCTGATCATAAGTAATTTCATTAGAATATAATATATATTGTATGGGTATTGAGAGGTGTTTATTTTTAAGCGAATTTGACATTGTTTTTTTATCCTATCATATAGCAACAGTGTCTTTATATTGTATTATATGCCTACAGTTACTTGGGACTGTTTTTGACACGTGGCCAGATTCACACCTCAAGTACTCACACATCAGTCATTGTAAAATAAATGAAGTCAATCAATGAGTGACAAGGTGTCAACACTCACAGCATCTGCCAAGCGGCCTGTATATAAACTCTAATGTTTGAGGTGGCTGATCATACTTGATTTGTCCCCAGAGCAGTCAGTAAATCACAATCTTCATTTACGCTTCCATCATATTTGACAGGTACATTAAGATATGGCTTCAACAGCTGATATTCTTCAGGTTCAGGTTTTAAAGATGGACGCTAAATTTCAAAAGGCGTGTGAGCAGGTGCTTGTACTGAACAACATGATGAAAGAGCTCCAAATACGATATGATAGAGCTGCCAGAGATAACTTGAGAACATACCGCTATGCCCTCAGGCTGCGATTGTGTACAGTTGAAGGTCTCCGAAATACTCTATATGACTATGTCACACAGAAAGCAGACGACATTGAACAGATGGAAGAGGAGATGAGAAATTTGGGTGCAGAACCTATCATCATATATGATGTAGTTTCTGATAGCGAAAGTGATACGCAATCGGACTGAGATTAATCAAATCATTCTACCTTCTCAAAGGTTCTTCTCAGGACCAGTATATAATAACAAAAGATGAAATTATGTTTCCTGTTTCAAAATACGTTTTTAAATTATATTCGCCCGAGTAATTCCAAGGTATATTTGACTTCTGTAGTGTATCTAACTTTATTTAAACATTATTTCTTAATGACTTCTTTTGATTTTATTAATTCATTTTTTTTCTTTCGATATATCTTAATGTTCACATTCCATACCTAAACGTTTTTATATGTATCGTTTGAATTGGTATTAACTTTGCATTTTAATAATATATAATGCACAGTGAACAATCAAAAGGATGCTTTCCCTTTCAAATCGAATAGTTCATAAGTAATTACGGTATAAAAAGCTGCCACTTGTCACCTTATTAGAAGATGTTATAAATGCATAGATCTCTACCTTTTTATTAGCAATTTAAAATATATTACATTATAAACAAACGAGATTTTTTCATTTTTTTAAATATGGCACACAAAAGTAAAACCAATAATGCACATGATATTTTCTTATTTCAATAGTGAAATAACTAAATATATTTTATTTTTCAATATATTCTATCTGTGCTGCAGAGGCAGTGCTGATCATAAGTAATTTCATTAGAATATAATATATATTGTATGGGTATTGAGAGGTGTTTATTTTTAAGCGAATTTGACATTGTTTTTTTAACCTATCATATAGCAACAGTGTCTTTATATTGTATTATATGCCTACAGTTACTTGGGACTGTTTTTGACACGTGGCCAGATTCACACCTCAAGTACTCACACATCAGTCATTGTAAAATAAATTAAGTCAATCAATGAGTGACAAGGTGTCAACACTCACAGCATCTGCCAAGCGGCATGTATATAAACTCTAATGTTTGAGGTGGCTGATCATACTTGATTTGTCCCCAGAGCAGTCAGTAAATCACAATCTTCATTTACGCTTCCATCATATTTGACAGGTACATTAAGATATGGCTTCAACAGCTGATATTCTTCAGGTTCAGGTTTTAAAGATGGACGCTAAATTTCAAAAGGCGTGTGAGCAGGTGCTTGTACTGAACAACATGATGAAAGAGCTCCAAATACGATATGATAGAGCTGCCAGAGATAACTTGAGAACATACCGTTATGCCCTCAGGCTGCGATTGTGTACAGTTGAAGGTCTCTGAAACACTCTATATGACTATGTCACACAGAAAGCAGACGACATTGAACAGATGGAAGAGGAGATGAGGAATTTGGGTGCAGAACCTATCATCATATATGATGTAGTTTCTGATAGCGAAAGTGATACGCAATCCGACTGAGATTAATCAAATCGTTCTACCTTCTCAAAGGTCCTTCTCAGGACCAGTATTTAATAACAAAAGATGAAATTATGTTTCCTGTTTCAAAATACGTTTTTAAATTATATTCGCCCGAGTAATTCCAAGGTATATTTGACTTCTGTAGTGTATCTAACTTTATTTAAACATTATTTCTTAATGACTTCTTTTGATTTTATTAACTCTTTTTTTTCTTTCGATATATCTTAATGTTCACATTCCATACCTAAACGTTTTTATATGTATCGTTTGAATTGGTATTAACTTTGCATTTTATTAATCTATAATGCTCAGTGAACAATCAAAAGGATGCTTTCCCTTTCAAATTGAATAGTTCATAAGTAATTACGGTATAAAAAGCTGCCACTTGTCACCTTATTAGAAGACGTTATAAATGCATAGATCTCTACCTCTTTATTAGCAATTTAAAATATATTACATTATAAACAAACGATATTTTTTCATTTTTTTAAATATGGCACACAAAAGTAAAACCAATAATGCACATGATATTTTCTTATTTCAATAGTGAAATAACTAAATATATTTTATTTTTCAATATATTCTATCTGTGCTGCAGAGGCAGTGCTGATCATAAGTAATTTCATTAGAATATAATATGTATTGTATGGGTATTGAGAGGTATTTATTTTTAAGCGAATCTGACATTGTTTTTTTATCCTATCATATAGCAACAGTGTCTTTATATTGTATGATATGCCTACAGTTACTTGGGACTGTTTTTGACACGTGGCCAGACTCACACCTCAAGTACTCACACATCAGTCATTGTAAAATAAATGAAGTCAATCAATGAGTGACAAGGTGTCAACACTCACAGCATCTGCCAAGCGGCATGTATATAAACTCTAATGTTCGAGGTGGCTGATCATACTTGATTTGTCCCCGGAGCAGTCAGTAAGTCACAATCTTCATTTGCGCTTCCATCATATTTGACAGGTACATTCAGATATGGCTTCAACAGCTGATATTCTCCAGGTTCAGGTTTTAAAGATAGATGCTAAATTTCAAAAGGCGTGTGAGCAGGTGCTTGTACTGAACAACATGATGAAAGAGCTCCAAATACGATATGATAGAGCTGCCAGAGATAACTTGAGAACATACCGCTATGCCCTCAGGCTGCGATTGTGTACAGTTGAAGGTCTCCGAAATACTCTATATGACTATGTCACACAGAAAGCAGACGACATTGAACAGATGGGAGAGGAGATGAGAAATTTGGGTGCAGAACCTATCATCATATATGATGTAGTTTCTGATAGCGAAAGTGATACGCAATCGGACTGAGATTAATCAAATCGTTCTACCTTCTCAAAGGTCCTTCTCAGGACCAGTATATAATAACAAAAGATGAAATTATGTTTCCTGTTTCAAAATACGTTTTTAAATTATATTCGCCCGAGTAATTCCAAGGTATATTTGACTTCTGTAGTGTATCTAACTTTATTTAAACATTATTTCTTAATGACTTCTTATGATTTTATTAATTCATTTTTTTTCTTTCGATATATCTTAATGTTCACATTCCATACCTAAACGTTTTTATATGTATCGTTTGAATTGGTATTAACTTTGCATTTTAATAATATATAATGCTCAGTGAACAATCAAAAGGATGCTTTCCCTTTCAAATTGAATAGTTCATAAGTAATTACGGTATAAAAAGCTGCCACTTGTCACCTTATTAGAAGACGTTATAAATGCATAGATCTCTACCTTTTTATTAGCAATTTAAAATATATTACATTATAAACAAACGATATTTTTTCATTTTTTTAAGTATGGCACACAAAAGTAAAACCAATAATGCACATGATATTTTCTTATTTCAATAGTGAAATAACTAAATATATTTTATTTTTCAATATATTCTATCTGTGCTGCAGAGGCAGTGCTGATCATAAGTAATTTCATTAGAATATAATATATATTGTATGGGTATTGAGAGGTGTTTATTTTTAAGCGAATTTGACATTGTTTTTTTATCCTATCATATAGCAACAGTGTCTTTATATTGTATTATATGCCTACAGTTACTTGGGACTGTTTTTGACACGTGGCCAGATTCACACCTCAAGTACTCACACATCAGTCATTGTAAAATAAATGAAGTCAATCAATGAGTGACAAGGTGTCAACACTCACAGCATCTGCCAAGAGGCATGTATATAAACTCTAATGTTTGAGGTGGCTGATCATACTTGATTTGTCCCCAGATCAGTCAGTAAATCACAATCTTCATTTACGCTTCCATCATATTTGACAGGTACATTAAGATATGGCTTCAACAGCTGATATTCTTCAGGTTCAGGTTTTAAAGATGGACGCTAAATTTCAAAAGGCGTGTGAGCAGGTGCTTGTACTGAACAACATGATGAAAGAGCTCCAAATACGATATGACAGAGCTGCCAGAGATAACTTGAGAGCATACCGCTATGCCCTCAGGCTGCGATTGTGTACAGTTGAAGGTCTCCGAAATACACTATATGACTATGTCACACAGAAAGCAGACGACATTGAACAGATGGAAGAGGAGATGAGAAATTTGGGTGCAGAACCTATCATCATATATGATGTAGTTTCTGATAGCGAAAGTGATACGCAATCCGACTGAGATTAATCAAATCGTTCTACCTTCTCAAAGGTCCTTCTCAGGACCAGTATATAATAACAAAAGATGAAATTATGTTTCCTGTTTCAAAATACGTTTTTTAAATTATATTCGCCCGAGTAATTCCAAGGTATATTTGACTTCTGTAGTGTATCTAACTTTATTTAAACATTATTTCTTAATGACTTCTTTTGATTTTATTAATTCATTTTTTTTCTTTCGATATATCTTAATGTTCAGATTCCATACCTAAACGTTTTTATATGTATCGTTTGAATTGGTATTAACTTTGCATTTTATTAATCTATAATGCTCAGTGAACAATCAAAAGGATGCTTTCCCTTTCAAATTGAATAGTTCATAAGTAATTACGGTATAAAAAGCTGCCACTTGTCACCTTATTAGAAGACGTTATAAATGCATAGATCTCTACCTTTTTATTAGCAATTTAAAATATATTACATTATAAACAAACGAGATTTTTTCATTTTTTAAAATATGGCACACAAAAGTAAAACCAATAATGCACATGATCTTTTCTTATTTCAATGGTGAAATAACTAAATATATGTTATTTTCAATATATTCTATCTGTGCTGCAGAGGCAATGCTGATCATAAGTAATTTCATTAGAATATAATATGTATTGTATGGGTATTGAGAGGTATTTATTTTTAAGCGAATCTGACATTGTTTTTTTATCCTATCATATAGCAACAGTGTCTTTATATTGTATGATATGCCTACAGTTACTTGGGACTGTTTTTGACACGTGGCCAGATTCACACCTCAAGTACTCACACATCAGCCATTGTAAAATAAATGAAGTCAATCAATGAGTGACAAGGTGTCAACACTCACAGCATCTGCCAAGCGGCATGTATATAAACTCTAATGTTCGAGGTGGCTGATCATACTTGATTTGTCCCCGGAGCAGTCAGTAAATCACAATCTTCATTTACGCTTCCATCATATTTGACAGGTACATTCAGATATGGCTTCAACAGCTGATATTCTTCAGGTTCAGGTTTTAAAGATGGACGCTAAATTTCAAAAGGCGTGTGAGCAGGTGCTTGTACTGAACAACATGATGAAAGAGCTCCAAATACGATATGATAGAGCTGCCAGAGATAACTTGAGAACATACCGCTATGCCCTCAGGCTGCGATTGTGTACAGTTGAAGGTCTCCGAAATACTCTATATGACTATGTCACACAGAAAGCAGACGACATTGAACAGATGGAAGAGGAGATGAGAAATTTGGGTGCAGAACCTATCATCATATATGATGTAGTTTCTGATAGCGAAAGTGATACGCAATCGGACTGAGATTAATCAAATCGTTCTACCTTCTCAAAGGTCCTTCTCAGGACCAGCATATAATAACAAAAGATGAAATTATGTTTCCTGTTTCAAAATACGTTTTTAAATTATATTCGCCCGAGTAATTCCAAGGTATATTTGACTTCTGTAGTGTATCTAACTTTATTTAAACATTATTTCTTAATGACTTCTTTTGATTTTATTAATTCATTTTTTTTCTTTCGATATATCTTAATGTTCACATTCCATACCTAAACGTTTTTATATGTATCGTTTGAATTGGTATTAACTTTGCATTTTAATAATATATAATGCTCAGTGAACAATCAAAAGGATGCTTTCCCTTTCAAATTGAATAGTTCATATGTAATAACGGTATAAAAAGCTGCCACTTGTCACCTTATTAGAAGACGTTATAAATGCATAGATCTCTACCTTTTTATTAGCAATTTAAAATATATTACATTATAAACAAACGATATTTTTTCATTTTTTTAAATATGGCACACAAAAGTAAAACCAATAATGCACATGATATTTTCTTATTTCAATAGTGAAATAACTAAATATATTTTATTTTTCAATATATTCTATCTGTGCTGCAGAGGCAGTGCTGATCATAAGTAATTTCATTAGAATATAATATATATTGTATGGGTATTGAGACGTGTTTATTTTTATGCGAATTTGACATTGTTTTTTTATCCTATCATATAGCAACAGTGTCTTTATATTGTATTATATGCCTACAGTTACTTGGGACTGTTTTTGACACTTGGCCAGATTCACACCTCAAGTACTCACACATCAGTCATTGTAAAATAAATGAAGTCAATCAATGAGTGACAAGGTGTCAACACTCACAGCATCTGCCAAGAGGCATGTATATAAACTCTAATGTTCGAGGTGGCTGATCATACTTGATTTGTCCCCAGAGCAGTCAGTAAATCACAATCTTCATTTACGCTTCCATCATATTTGACAGGTACATTCAGATATGGCTTCAACAGCTGATATTCTTCAGGTTCAGGTTTTAGATGGACGCCAAATTTCAAAAGGCGTGTGGGCAGGTGCTTGTACTGAACAACATGATGAAAGAGCTCCAAATACGATATGACAGAGCTGCCAGAGATAACTTGAGAACATACCGCTATGCCCTCAGGCTGCGATTGTGTACAGTTGAAGGTCTCCGAAATACACTATATGACTATGTCACACAGAAAGCAGACGACATTGAACAGATGGAAGAGGAGATGAGAAATTTGGGTGCAGAACCTATCATCATATATGATGTAGTTTCTGATAGCGAAAGTGATACGCAATCCGACTGAGATTAACCAAATCGTTCTACCTTCTCAAAGGTCCTTCTCAGGACCAGTATATAATAACAAAAGATGAAATTATGTTTCCTGTTTCAAAATACGTTTCTAAATTATATTCGCCCGAGTAATTCCAAGGTATATTTGACTTCTGTAGTGTATCTAACTTTATTTAAACATTATTTCTTAACGACTTCTTTTGATTTTATTAATGCATTTTTTTCTTTCGATATATCTTAATGTTCACATTCCATACCTAAACGTTTTTATATGTATCGTTTGAATTGGTATTAACTTTGCATTTTATTAATCTATAATGCTCTGTGAACAATCAAAAGGATGTTTACCTATTCAAATTGAATAGCTCATAAGTAATTACGGTATAAAAAGCCGCCACTTGTCACCTTATTAGAAGACGTTATAAATGCATAGATCTCTACCTTTCTATTAGCAATTTAAAATATATTACATTATAAACAAACGAGATTTTTTCATTTTTTAAAATATGGCACACAAAAGTAAAACCAATAATGCACATGATCTTTTCTTATTTCAATGGTGAAATAACTAAATATATGCTATTTTCAATATATTCTATCTGTGCTGCAGAGGCAATGCTGATCATAAGTAATTTCATTAGAATATAATATGTATTGTATGGGTATTGAGAGGTATTTATTTTTAAGCGAATCTGACATTGTTTTTTTATCCTATCATATAGCAACAGTGTCTTTATATTGTATGATATGCCTACAGTTACTTGGGATTGTTTTTGACACGTGGCCAGATTCACACCTCAAGTACTCACACATCAGCCATTGTAAAATAAATGAAGTCAATCAATGAGTGACAAGGTGTCAACACTCACAGCATCTGCCAAGCGGCATGTATATAAACTCTAATGTTCGAGGTGGCTGATCATACTTGATTTGTCCCCGGAGCAGTCAGTAAATCACAATCTTCATTTACGCTTCCATCATATTTGACAGGTACATTCAGATATGGCTTCAACAGCTGATATTCTTCAGGTTCAGGTTTTAAAGATGGACGCTAAATTTCAAAAGGCGTGTGAGCAGGTGCTTGTACTGAACAACATGATGAAAGAGCTCCAAATACGATATGATAGAGCTGCCAGAGATAACTTGAGAACATACCGCTATGCCCTCAGGCTGCGATTGTGTACAGTTGAAGGTCTCCGAAATACTCTATATGACTATGTCACACAGAAAGCAGACGACATTGAACAGATGGAAGAGGAGATGAGAAATTTGGGTGCAGAACCTATCATCATATATGATGTAGTTTCTGATAGCGAAAGTGATACGCAATCGGACTGAGATTAATCAAATCGTTCTACCTTCTCAAAGGTCCTTCTCAGGACCAGTATATAATAACAAAAGATGAAATTATGTTTCCTGTTTCAAAATACGTTTTTAAATTATATTCGCCCGAGTAATTCCAAGGTATATTTGACTTCTGTAGTGTATCTAACTTTATTTATACATTATTTCTTAATGACTTCTTTTGATTTTATTAATCCATTTTTTTTCTTTCGATATATCTTAATGTTCACATTCCATACCTAAACGTTTTTATATGTATCGTTTGCATTGGTATTAACTTTGCATTTTAATAATATATAATGCTCAGTGAACAATCAAAAGGATGCTTTCCCTTTTAAATTGAATAGTTCATAAGTAATTACGGTATAAAAAGCTGCCACTTGTCACCTTATTAGAAGATGTTATAAATGCATAGATCTCTACCTTTTTATTAGCAATTTAAAATATATTACATTATAAACAAACGATATTTTTTCATTTTTTTAAGTATGGCACACAAAAGTAAAACCAATAATGCACATGATATTTTCTTATTTCAATAGTGAAATAACTAAATATATTTTATTTTTAAATATATTCTATCTGTGCTGCAGAGGCAGTGCTGATCATAAGTAATTTCATTAGAATATAATATATATTGTATGTGTATTGAGAGGTGTTTATTTTTAAGCGAATTTGACATTGTTTTTTTATCCTATCATATAGCAACAGTGTCTTTATATTGTATTATATGCCTACAGTTACTTGGGACTGTTTTTGACACGTGGCCAGATTCACACCTCAAGTACTCACACATCAGTCATTGTAAAAATAAATGAAGTCAATCAATGAGTGACAAGGTGTCAACACTCACAGCATCTGCCAAGTGGCATGTATATAAACTCTAATGTTCGAGGTGGCTGATCATACTTGATTTGTCCCCGGAGCAGTCAGTAAATCACAATCTTCATTTACGCTTCCATCATATTTGACAGGTACATTCAGATATGGCTTCAACAGCTGATATTCTTCAGGTTCAGGTTTTAAAGATGGACGCTAAATTTCAAAAGGCGTGTGAGCAGGTGCTTGTACTGAACAACATGATGAAAGAGCTCCAAATACGATATGATAGAGCTGCCAGAGATAACTTGAGAACATACCGCTATGCCCTCAGGCTGCGATTGTGTACAGTTGAAGGTCTCCGAAATACTCTATATGACTATGTCACACAGAAAGCAGACGACATTGAACAGATGGAAGAGGAGATGAGAAATTTGGGTGCAAACCTATCATCATATATGATGTAGTTTCTGATAGCGTAAGTGATACGCAATCGGACTGAGATTAATCAAATCGTTCTACCTTCTCAAAGGTCCTTCTTAGGACCAGTATATAATAACAAAAGATGAAATTATGTTTCCTGTTTCAAAATACGTTTTTAAATTATATTCGCCCGAGTAATTCCAAGGTATATTTGACTTCTGTAGTGTATCTAACTTTATTTAAACATTATTTCTTAATGACTTCTTTTGATTTTATTAATTCGTTTTTTTTCTTTCGATATATCTTAATGTTCACATTCCATACCTAAACGTTTTTATATGTATCGTTTGAATTGGTATTAACTTTGCATTTTAATAATATATAATGCTCAGTGAACAATCAAAAGGATGCTTTCCTTTCAAATTGAATAGTTCATAAGTAATTACGGTATAAAAAGCTGCCACTTGTCACCTTATTAGAAGACGTTCTAAATGCATAGATCTCTACCTTTTTATTAGCAATTTAAAATATATTACATTATAAACAAACGATATTTTTTCATTTTTTTAAGTATGGCACACAAAAGTAAGACCAATAATGCACATGATATTTTCTTATTTCAATAGTGAAATAACTAAATATATTTTATTTTTAAATATATTCTATCTGTGCTGCAGAGGCAGTGCTGATCATAAGTAATTTCATTAGAATATAATATATATTGTATGTGTATTGAGAGGTGTTTATTTTTAAGCGAATTTGACATTGTTTTTTTATCCTATCATATAGCAACAGTGTCTTTATATTGTATTATATGCCTACAGTTACTTGGGACTGTTTTTGACACGTGGCCAGATTCACACCTCAAGTACTCACACATCAGTCATTGTAAAAATAAATGAAGTCAATCAATGAGTGACAAGGTGTCAACACTCACAGCATCTGCCAAGTGGCATGTATATAAACTCTAATGTTCGAGGTGGCTGATCATACTTGATTTGTCCCCGGAGCAGTCAGTAAATCACAATCTTCATTTACGCTTCCATCATATTTGACAGGTACATTCAGATATGGCTTCAACAGCTGATATTCTTCAGGTTCAGGTTTTAAAGATGGACGCTAAATTTCAAAAGGCGTGTGAGCAGGTGCTTGTACTGAACAACAGGTTGAAAGAGCTCCAAATACGATATGATAGAGCTGCCAGAGATAACTTGAGAACATACCGCTATGCCCTCAGGCTGCGATTGTGTACAGTTGAAGGTCTCCGAAATACTCTATATGACTATGTCAAACAGAAAGCAGACGACATTGAACAGATGGAAGAGGAGATGAGAAATTTGGGTGCAGAACCTATCATCATATATGATGTAGTTTCTGATAGCGAAAGTGATACGCAAGCGGACTGAGATTAATCAAATCGTTCTACCTTTTCAAAGGTCCTTCTCAGGACCAGTATATAATAACAAAAGATGAAATTATGTTTCTTGTTTCAAAATACGTTTTTAAATTATATTCGCCCGAGTAAATACAAGGTATATTTGACTTCTGTAGTGTATCTAACTTTATTTATACATTATTTCTTAATGACTTCTTTTGATTTTATTAATCCATTTTTTTTCTTTTGATATATCTTAATGTTCACATTCCATACCTAAACGTTTTTATATGTATCGTTTGCATTGGTATTAACTTTGCATTTTAATAATATATAATGCTCAGTGAACAATCAAAAGGATGCTTTCCCTTTCAAATTGAATAGTTCATAAGTAATTACGGTATAAAAAGCTGCCACTTGTCACCTTATTAGAAGATGTTATAAATGCATAGATCTCTACCTTTTTATTAGCAATTTAAAATATATTACATTATAAACAAACGATATTTTTTCATTTTTTTAAGTATGGCACACAAAAGTAAAACCAATAATGCACATGATATTTTCTTATTTCAATAGTGAAATAACTAAATATATTTTATTTTTAAATATATTCTATCTGTGCTGCAGAGGCAGTGCTGATCATAAGTAATTTCATTAGAATATAATATATATTGTATGTGTATTGAGAGGTGTTTATTTTTAAGCGAATTTGACATTGTTTTTTTATCCTATCATATAGCAACAGTGTCTTTATATTGTATTATATGCCTACAGTTACTTGGGACTGTTTTTGACACGTGGCCAGATTCACACCTCAAGTACTCACACATCAGTCATTGTAAAAATAAATGAAGTCAATCAATGAGTGACAAGGTGTCAACACTCACAGCATCTGCCAAGTGGCATGTATATAAACTCTAATGTTCGAGGTGGCTGATCATACTTGATTTGTCCCCGGAGCAGTCAGTAAATCACAATCTTCATTTACGCTTCCATCATATTTGACAGGTACATTCAGATATGGCTTCAACAGCTGATATTCTTCAGGTTCAGGTTTTAAAGATGGACGCTAAATTTCAAAAGGCGTGTGAGCAGGTGCTTGTACTGAACAACATGATGAAAGAGCTCCAAATACGATATGATAGAGCTGCCAGAGATAACTTGAGAACATACCGCTATGCCCTCAGGCTGCGATTGTGTACAGTTGAAGGTCTCCGAAATACTCTATATGACTATGTCACACAGAAAGCAGACGACATTGAACAGATGGAAGAGGAGATGAGAAATTTGGGTGCAAACCTATCATCATATATGATGTAGTTTCTGATAGCGTAAGTGATACGCAATCGGACTGAGATTAATCAAATCGTTCTACCTTCTCAAAGGTCCTTCTTAGGACCAGTATATAATAACAAAAGATGAAATTATGTTTCCTGTTTCAAAATACGTTTTTAAATTATATTCGCCCGAGTAATTCCAAGGTATATTTGACTTCTGTAGTGTATCTAACTTTATTTAAACATTATTTCTTAATGACTTCTTTCGATTTTATTAATTCATTTTTTTTCTTTCGATATATCTTAATGTTCACATTCCATACCTAAACGTTTTTATATGTATCGTTTGAATTGGTATTAACTTTGCATTTTAATAATATATAATGCTCAGTGAACAATCAAAAGGATGCTTTCCTTTCAAATTGAATAGTTCATAAGTAATTACGGTATAAAAAGCTGCCACTTGTCACCTTATTAGAAGACGTTCTAAATGCATAGATCTCTACCTTTTTATTAGCAATTTAAAATATATTACATTATAGACAAACGATATTTTTTCATTTTTTTAAATATGGCACACAAAAGTAAAACCAATAATGCACATGATATTTTCTTATTTCAATGGTGAAATAACTAAATATATGTTATTTTCAATATATTCTATCTGTGCTGCAGAGGCAATGCTGATCATAAGTAGTTTCATTAGAATATAATATATATTGTATGGGTATTGAGAGGTGTTTATTTTTAAGCGAATTTGACATTGTTTTTTTTTATCCTATCATATAGCAACAGTGTCTTTATATTGTATGATATGCCTACAGTTACTTGGGACTGTTTTTGACACGTGGCCAGATTCACACCTCAAGTACTCACACATCAGTCATTGTAAAATAAATGAAGTCAATCAATGAGTGACAAGGTGTCAACACTCACAGCATCTGCCAAGCGGCATGTATATAAACTCTAATGTTCGAGGTGGCTGATCATACTTGATTTGTCCCCGGAGCAGTCAGTAAATCACAATCTTTATTTACGCTTCCATCATATTTGACAGGTACATTCAGATATGGCTTCAACAGCTGATATTCTTCAGGTTCAGGTTTTAAAGATGGACGCTAAATTTCAAAAGGCGTGTGAGCAGGTGCTTGTACTGAACAACAGGTTGAAAGAGCTCCAAATACGATATGATAGAGCTGCCAGAGATAACTTGAGAACATACCGCTATGCCCTCAGGCTGCGATTATGTACAGTTGAAGGTCTCCGAAATACTCTATATGACTATGTCAAACAGAAAGCAGACGACATTGAACAGATGGAGGAGGAGATGAGAAATGTGGGTGCAGAACCTATCATCATATATGATGTAGTTTCTGATAGCGTAAGTGATACGCAAGCGGACTGAGATTAATCAAATCGTTCTACCTTTTCAAAGGTCCTTCTCAGGACCAGTATATAATAACAAAAGATGAAATTATGTTTCTTGTTTCAAAATACGTTTTTAAATTATATTCGCCCGAGTAAATACAAGGTATATTTGACTTCTGTAGTGTATCTAACTTTATTTATACATTATTTCTTAATGACTTCTTTTGATTTTATTAATCCATTTTTTTTCTTTCGATATATCTTAATGTTCACATTCCATACCTAAACGTTTTTATATGTATCGTTTGCATTGGTATTAACTTTGCATTTTAATAATATATAATGCTCAGTGAACAATCAAAAGGATGCTTTCCCTTTCAAATTGAATAGTTCATAAGTAATTACGGTATAAAAAGCTGCCACTTGTCACCTTATTAGAAGATGTTATAAATGCATAGATCTCTACCTTTTTATTAGCAATTTAAAATATATTACATTATAAACAAACGATATTTTTTCATTTTTTTAAGTATGGCACACAAAAGTAAAACCAATAATGCACATGATATTTTCTTATTTCAATAGTGAAATAACTAAATATATTTTATTTTTAAATATATTCTATCTGTGCTGCAGAGGCAATGCTGATCATAAGTAATTTCATTAGAATATAATATATATTGTATGTGTATTGAGAGGTGTTTATTTTTAAGCGAATTTGACATTGTTTTTTTATCCTATCATATAGCAACAGTGTCTTTATATTGTATTATATGCCTACAGTTACTTGGGACTGTTTTTGACACGTGGCCAGATTCACACCTCAAGTACTCACACATCAGTCATTGTAAAAATAAATGAAGTCAATCAATGAGTGACAAGGTGTCAACACTCACAGCATCTGCCAAGTGGCATGTATATAAACTCTAATGTTCGAGGTGGCTGATCATACTTGATTTGTCCCCGGAGCAGTCAGTAAATCACAATCTTCATTTACGCTTCCATCATATTTGACAGGTACATTCAGATATGGCTTCAACAGCTGATATTCTTCAGGTTCAGGTTTTAAAGATGGACGCTAAATTTCAAAAGGCGTGTGAGCAGGTGCTTGTACTGAACAACATGATGAAAGAGCTCCAAATACGATATGATAGAGCTGCCAGAGATAACTTGAGAACATACCGCTATGCCCTCAGGCTGCGATTGTGTACAGTTGAAGGTCTCCGAAATACTCTATATGACTATGTCACACAGAAAGCAGACGACATTGAACAGATGGAAGAGGAGATGAGAAATTTGGGTGCAAACCTATCATCATATATGATGTAGTTTCTGATAGCGTAAGTGATACGCAATCGGACTGAGATTAATCAAATCGTTCTACCTTCTCAAAGGTCCTTCTTAGGACCAGTATATAATAACAAAAGATGAAATTATGTTTCCTGTTTCAAAATACGTTTTTAAATTATATTCGCCCGAGTAATTCCAAGGTATATTTGACTTCTGTAGTGTATCTAACTTTATTTAAACATTATTTCTTAATGACTTCTTTTGATTTTATTAATTCTTTTTTTTCTTTCGATATATCTTAATGTTCACATTCCATACCTAAACGTTTTTATATGTATCGTTTGAATTGGTATTAACTTTGCATTTTAATAATATATAATGCTCAGTGAACAATCAAAAGGATGCTTTCCTTTCAAATTGAATAGTTCATAAGTAATTACGGTATAAAAAGCTGCCACTTGTCACCTTATTAGAAGACGTTCTAAATGCATAGATCTCTACCTTTTTATTAGCAATTTAAAATATATTACATTATAAACAAACGATATTTTTTCATTTTTTTAAATATGGCACACAAAAGTAAAACCAATAATGCACATGATATTTTCTTATTTCAATGGTGAAATAACTAAATATATGTTATTTTCAATATATTCTATCTGTGCTGCAGAGGCAATGCTGATCATAAGTAGTTTCATTAGAATATAATATATATTGTATGGGTATTGAGAGGTGTTTATTTTTAAGCGAATTTGACATTGTTTTTTTTTATCCTATCATATAGCAACAGTGTCTTTATATTGTATGATATGCCTACAGTTACTTGGGACTGTTTTTGACACGTGGCCAGATTCACACCTCAAGTACTCACACATCAGTCATTGTAAAATAAATGAAGTCAATCAATGAGTGACAAGGTGTCAACACTCACAGCATCTGCCAAGCGGCATGTATATAAACTCTAATGTTCGAGGTGGCTGATCATACTTGATTTGTCCCCGGAGCAGTCAGTAAATCACAATCTTTATTTACGCTTCCATCATATTTGACAGGTACATTCAGATATGGCTTCAACAGCTGATATTCTTCAGGTTCAGGTTTTAAAGATGGACGCTAAATTTCAAAAGGCGTGTGAGCAGGTGCTTGTACTGAACAACAGGTTGAAAGAGCTCCAAATACGATATGATAGAGCTGCCAGAGATAACTTGAGAACATACCGCTATGCCCTCAGGCTGCGATTGTGTACAGTTGAAGGTCTCCGAAATACTCTATATGACTATGTCAAACAGAAAGCAGACGACATTGAACAGATGGAAGAGGAGATGAGAAATTTGGGTGCAGAACCTATCATCATATATGATGTAGTTTCTGATAGCGAAAGTGATACGCAAGCGGACTGAGATTAATCAAATCGTTCTACCTTTTCAAAGGTCCTTCTCAGGACCAGTATATAATAACAAAAGATGAAATTATGTTTCTTGTTTCAAAATACGTTTTTAAATTATATTCGCCCGAGTAAATACAAGGTATATTTGACTTCTGTAGTGTATCTAACTTTATTTATACATTATTTCTTAATGACTTCTTTTGATTTTATTAATCCATTTTTTTTCTTTCGATATATCTTAATGTTCACATTCCATACCTAAACGTTTTTATATGTATCGTTTGCATTGGTATTAACTTTGCATTTTAATAATATATAATGCTCAGTGAACAATCAAAAGGATGCTTTCCCTTTCAAATTGAATAGTTCATAAGTAATTACGGTATAAAAAGCTGCCACTTGTCACCTTATTAGAAGATGTTATAAATGCATAGATCTCTACCTTTTTATTAGCAATTTAAAATATATTACATTATAAACAAACGATATTTTTTCATTTTTTTAAGTATGGCACACAAAAGTAAAACCAATAATGCACATGATATTTTCTTATTTCAATAGTGAAATAACTAAATATATTTTATTTTTAAATATATTCTATCTGTGCTGCAGAGGCAGTGCTGATCATAAGTAATTTCATTAGAATATAATATATATTGTATGTGTATTGAGAGGTGTTTATTTTTAAGCGAATTTGACATTGTTTTTTTATCCTATCATATAGCAACAGTGTCTTTATATTGTATTATATGCCTACAGTTACTTGGGACTGTTTTTGACACGTGGCCAGATTCACACCTCAAGTACTCACACATCAGTCATTGTAAAAATAAATGAAGTCAATCAATGAGTGACAAGGTGTCAACACTCACAGCATCTGCCAAGTGGCATGTATATAAACTCTAATGTTCGAGGTGGCTGATCATACTTGATTTGTCCCCGGAGCAGTCAGTAAATCACAATCTTCATTTACGCTTCCATCATATTTGACAGGTACATTCAGATATGGCTTCAACAGCTGATATTCTTCAGGTTCAGGTTTTAAAGATGGACGCTAAATTTCAAAAGGCGTGTGAGCAGGTGCTTGTACTGAACAACATGATGAAAGAGCTCCAAATACGATATGATAGAGCTGCCAGAGATAACTTGAGAACATACCGCTATGCCCTCAGGCTGCGATTGTGTACAGTTGAAGGTCTCCGAAATACTCTATATGACTATGTCACACAGAAAGCAGACGACATTGAACAGATGGAAGAGGAGATGAGAAATTTGGGTGCAAACCTATCATCATATATGATGTAGTTTCTGATAGCGTAAGTGATACGCAATCGGACTGAGATTAATCAAATCGTTCTACCTTCTCAAAGGTCCTTCTTAGGACCAGTATATAATAACAAAAGATGAAATTATGTTTCCTGTTTCAAAATACGTTTTTAAATTATATTCGCCCGAGTAATTCCAAGGTATATTTGACTTCTGTAGTGTATCTAACTTTATTTAAACATTATTTCTTAATGACTTCTTTTGATTTTATTAATTCATTTTTTTTCTTTCGATATATCTTAATGCTCACATTCCATACCTAAACGTTTTTATATGTATCGTTTGAATTGGTATTAACTTTGCATTTTAATAATATATAATGCTCAGTGAACAATCAAAAGGATGCTTTCCTTTCAAATTGAATAGTTCATAAGTAATTACGGTATAAAAAGCTGCCACTTGTCACCTTATTAGAAGACGTTCTAAATGCATAGATCTCTACCTTTTTATTAGCAATTTAAAATATATTACATTATAAACAAACGATATTTTTTCATTTTTTTAAATATGGCACACAAAAGTAAAACCAATAATGCACATGATATTTTCTTATTTCAATGGTGAAATAACTAAATATATGTTATTTTCAATATATTCTATCTGTGCTGCAGAGGCAATGCTGATCATAAGTAATTTCATTAGAATATAATATATATTGTATGGGTATTGAGAGGTGTTTATTTTTAAGCGAATTTGACATTGTTTTTTTATCCTATCATATAGCAACAGTGTCTTTATATTGTATTATATGCCTACAGTTACTTGGGACTGTTTTTGACACGTGGCCAGATTCACACCTCAAGTACTCACACATCAGTCATTGTAAAATAAATGAAGTCAATCAATGAGTGACAAGGTGTCAACACTCACAGCATCTGCCAAGCGGCATGTATATAAACTCTAATGTTCGAGGTGGCTGATCATACTTGATTTGTCCCCGGAGCAGTCAGTAAATCACAATCTTCATTAACGCTTCCATCATATTTGACAGGTACATTCAGATATGGCTTCAACAGCTGATATTCTTCAGGTTCAGATTTTAAAGATGGACGCTAAATTTCAAAAGGCGTGTGAGCAGGTGCTTGTACTGAACAACATGATGTAAGAGCTCCAAATACGATATGATAGAGCTGCCAGAGATAACTTGAGAACATACCGCTATGCCCTCAGGCTGCGATTGTGTACAGTTGAAGGTCTCCGAAATACTCTATATGACTATGTCACACAGAAAGCAGACGACATTGAACAGATGGAAGAGGAGATGAGAAATTTGGGTGCAGAACCTATCATCATATATGATGTAGTTTCTGATAGCGAAAGTGATACGCAATCGGACTGAGATAAATCAAATCGTTCTACCTTCTCAAAGGTCCTTCTCAGGACCAGTATATAATAACAAAAGATGAAATTATGTTTCCTGTTTCAAAATACGTTTTTAAATTATATTCGCCCGAGTAATTCCAAGGTATATTTGACTTCTGTAGTGTATCTAACTTTATTTAAACATTATTTCTTAATGACTTCTTTTGATTTTATTAATTCATTTTTTTTCTTTCGATATATCTTAATGTTCACATTCCATACCTAAACGTTTTTATATGTATCGTTTGAATTGGTATTAACTTTGCATTTTAATAATATATAATGCTCAGTGAACAATCAAAAGGATGCTTTCCCTTTCAAATTGAATAGTTCATAAGTAATTACGGTATAAAAAGCTGCCACTTGTCACCTTATTAGAAGACGTTATAAATGCATAGATCTCTACCTTTTTATTAGCAATTTAAAATATATTACATTATAAGCAGACGATATTTTTTCATTTTTTTAAATATGGCACACAAAAGTAAAACCAATAATGCACATGATATTTTCTTATTTCAATAGTGAAATAACTAAATAGATTTTATTTTTCAAAATATTCTATCTGTGCTGCAGAGGCAGTGCTGATCATAAGTAATTTCATTAGAATATAATATATATTGTATGGGTATTGAGAGGTGTTTATTTTTAAGCGAATTTGACATTGTTTTTTTATCCTATCATATAGCAACAGTGTCTTTATATTGTATTATATGCCTACAGTTACTTGGGACTGTTTTTGACACGTGGCCAGATTCACACCTCAAGTACTCACACATCAGTCATTGTAAAATAAATGAAGTCAATCAATGAGTGACAAGGTGTCAACACTCACAGCATCTGCCAAGCGGCATGTATATAAACTCTAATGTTCGAGATGGCTGATCATAATTGATTTGTCCCCAGAGCAGTCAGTAAATCACAATCTTCATTTACGCTTTCATCATATTTGACAGGTACATTAAGATATGGCTTCAACAGCTGATATTCTTCAGGTTCAGGTTTTAAAGACGGACGCTAGTTTTCAAAAGGCGTGTGAGCAGGTGCTTGTACTGAACAACATGATGAAAGAGCTCCAAATACGATATGACAGAGCTGCCAGAGATAACTTGAGAACATACCGCTATGCCCTCAGGCTGCGATTGTGCGCAGTTGAAGGTCTCCGAAATACACTATATGACTATGTCACACAGAAAGCAGACGACATTGAACAGATGGAAGAGGAGATGAGAAATTTGGGTGCAGAACCTATCATCATATATGATGTAGTTTCTGATAGCGAAAGTGATACGCAATCCGACTGAGATTAATCAAATCGTTCTACCTTCTCAAAGGTCCTTCTCAGGACCAGTATATAATAACAAAAGATGAAATTATGTTTCCTGTTTCAAAATACGTTTTTAAATTATATTCGCCCGAGTAATTCCAAGGTATATTTGACTTCTGTAGTGTATCTAACTTTATTTAAACATTATTTCTTAATGACTTCTTTTGATTTTATTAATTCATTTTTTTTCTTTCGATATATCTTAATGTTCACATTCCATACCTAAACGTTTTTATATGTATCGTTTGAATTGGTATTAACTTTGCATTTTAATAATATATAATGCTCAGTGAACAATCAAAAGGATGCTTTCCCTTTCAAATTGAATAGTTCATAAGTAATTACGGTATAAAAAGCTGCCACTTGTCACCTTATTAGAAGACGTTATAAATGCATAGATCTCTACCTTTTTATTAGCAATTTAAAATATATTACATTATAAGCAGACGATATTTTTTCATTTTTTTAAATATGGCACACAAAAGTAAAACCAATAATGCACATGATATTTTCTTATTTCAATAGTGAAATAACTAAATAGATTTTATTTTTCAAAATATTCTATCTGTGCTGCAGAGGCAGTGCTGATCATAAGTAATTTCATTAGAATATAATATATATTGTATGGGTATTGAGAGGTGTTTATTTTTAAGCGAATTTGACATTGTTTTTTTATCCTATCATATAGCAACAGTGTCTTTATATTGTATTATATGCCTACAGTTACTTGGGACTGTTTTTGACACGTGGCCAGATTCACACCTCAAGTACTCACACATCAGTCATTGTAAAATAAATGAAGTCAATCAATGAGTGACAAGGTGTCAACACTCACAGCATCTGCCAAGCGGCATGTATATAAACTCTAATGTTCGAGATGGCTGATCATAATTGATTTGTCCCCAGAGCAGTCAGTAAATCACAATCTTCATTTACGCTTTCATCATATTTGACAGGTACATTAAGATATGGCTTCAACAGCTGATATTCTTCAGGTTCAGGTTTTAAAGACGGACGCTAGTTTTCAAAAGGCGTGTGAGCAGGTGCTTGTACTGAACAACATGATGAAAGAGCTCCAAATACGATATGACAGAGCTGCCAGAGATAACTTGAGAACATACCGCTATGCCCTCAGGCTGCGATTGTGCGCAGTTGAAGGTCTCCGAAATACACTATATGACTATGTCACACAGAAAGCAGACGACATTGAACAGATGGAAGAGGAGATGAGAAATTTGGGTGCAGAACCTATCATCATATATGATGTAGTTTCTGATAGCGAAAGTGATACGCAATCCGACTGAGATTAATCAAATCGTTCTACCTTCTCAAAGGTCCTTCTCAGGACCAGTATATAATAACAAAAGATGAAAATATGTTTCCTGTTTCAAAATACGTTTTTAAATTATATTCGCCCGAGTAATTTCAAGGTATATTTGACATCTGTAGTGTATCTAACTTTATTTAAACATTATTTCTTAATGACTTCTTTTATTTTATTAATTCATTTTTTTTCTTTCGATATATCTTGATGTTCACATTCCATACCTAAACGTTTTTATATGTATCGTTTGAATCGGTATTAACTTTGCATTTTATTAATCTATAATGCTCAGTGAACAATCAAAAGGATGCTTTCCTTTTCAAATTGAATAGTTCATAAGTAATTACGGTATAAAAAGCTGCCACTTGTCACCTTATTAGAAGACGTTATAAATGCATAGATCTCTACCTTTTTATTAGCAATTTAAAATATATTACATTATAAACAAACGATATTTTTTCATTTTTTTAAATATGGCACACAAAAGTAAAACCAATAATGCACATGATATTTTCTTATTTCAATAGTGAAATAACTAAATATATTTTATTTTTCAATATATTCTATCTGTGCTGCAGAGGCAGTGCTGATCATAAGTAGTTTCATTAGAATATAATATATATTGTATGGGTATTGAGAGGTGTTTATTTTTAAGCGAATTTGACATTGTTTTTTTTATCCTATCATATAGCAACAGTGTCTTTATATTGTATTATATGCCTACAGTTACTTGGGACTGTTTTTGACACGTGGCCAGATTCACACCTCAAGTACTCACACATCAGTCATTGTAAAATAAATAAAGTCAATCAATGAGTGACAAGGTGTCAACACTCACAGCATCTGCCAAGCGGCATGTATATAAACTCTAATGTTCGAGGTGGCTGATCATACTTGATTTGTCCCCAGAGCAGTCAGTAAATCACAATCTTCATTTACGCTTCCATCATATTTGACAGGTACATTAAGATATGGCTTCAACAGCTGATATTCTTCAGGTTCAGGTTTTAAAGATGGACGCTAAATTTCAAAAGGCGTGTGAGCAGGTGCTTGTACTGAACAACATGATGAAAGAGCTCCAAATACGATATGATAGAGCTGCCAGAGATAACTTGAGAACATACCGCTATGCCCTCAGGCTGCGATTGTGTACAGTTGAAGGTCTCCGAAATACTCTATATGACTATGTCACACAGAAAGCAGACGACATTGAACAGATGGAAGAGGAGATGAGAAATTTGGGTGCAGAACCTATCATCATATATGATGTAGTTTCTGATAGCGAAAGTGATACGCAATCGGACTGAGATTAATCAAATCGTTCTACCTTCTCAAAGGTCCTCCTCAGGACCAGTATATAATAACAAAAGATGAAATTATGTTTCCTGTTTCAAAATACGTTTTTAAATTATATTCGCCCGAGTAATTCCAAGGTATATTTGACTTCTGTAGTGTATCTAACTTTATTTAAACATTATTTCTTAATGACTTCTTTTGATTTTATTAATTCATTTTTTTTCTTTTGATATATCTTAATGTTCACATTCCATACCTAAACGTTTTTATATGTATCGTTTGAATTGGTATTAACTTTGCATTTTAACTCATAGCAGTCTAGGTCCGAGCCCAG
The DNA here is from genome assembly GCA_964017125.1 of Flabesymbios commensalis. NCBI lineage: Eukaryota > Metazoa > Annelida > Polychaeta > Terebellida > Flabelligeridae > Flabesymbios > Flabesymbios commensalis. Next base: position 54,165,881 of record OZ024915.1, read on the forward strand.
CTCGGACCTGGCATTTATGACGCTGCAGTCTAGGTCCGAGCCCAGCTCGGACCTGGCAATAATGCTTAGCCATTCACCAAATGACATCACTTGCGCAACTATGAACCAAGTATGGGTAGCCTGGAACATAAAGAGTTGACTTATTTGCATCACAACTGTTTCCGAAATAAAAATCGTTCTCCAGGCTGAGATGAATACGAGGCTTCTGTTAATTCCCAGATGAGTTGGGAATGTCAAACTTGGTGCATCCCAAAATTTGAAATCCAGTATGCATCTCAATTTTTTTTAGAAAGATTGCTAAATCCCATGGTAATAACTTATTCACCCTATTATTTTGTTTATAAAGACCTATTGAATGCGTCTTCGAACCATTTGTGATGTATTGTAATATCTTTTATGTGAATTGATGTAATGTTGTACTCCTGAATCTCCGTGAATTACAAAAATACCACTTTTAAACAAAATTTCCGAAAATTTGACCACCTAATTAGCATATTCAAATGGCTGTCGGTTGCCATGGCAACATCACATTGGCCGTTTAAATGAAGTGTATTCTGGATATATATTGTATGTGTGTTCCTATGGTGTATGGGAAATACATATGCCATAATTCTGAATTTATATTAAAAGTAAGACATTATGTCCCAAAATCACAAAAATGGCCAGACTACACAGACGTCCTATGTCAAAACGGCCAGACTGCTATGAGTTAATAATATATAATGCTCAGTGAACAATCAAAAGGATGCTTTCCCTTTCAAATTGAAAAGTTCATAAGTAATTACGGTATAAAAAGCTGCCACTTGTCACCTTATTAGAAGACGTTATAAATGCATAGATCTCTACCTTTTTATTAGCAATTTAAAATATATTACATTATAAACAAACGATATTTTTTCATTTTTTTAAATATGGCACACAAAAGTAAAACCAATAATGCACATGATATTTTCTTATTTCAATAGTGAAATAACTAAATATATTTTATTTTTCAAAATATTCTATCTGTGCTGCAGAGGCAGTGCTGATCATAAGTAATTTCATTAGAATATAATATATATTGTATGGGTATTGAGAGGTGTTTATTTTTAAGCGAATTTGACATTGTTTTTTTATCCTATCATATAGCAACAGTGTCTTTATATTGTATTATATGCCTACAGTTACTTGGGACTGTTTTTGACACGTGGCCAGATTCACACCTCAAGTACTTACACATCAGTCATTGTAAAATAAATGAAGTCAATCAATGAGTGACAAGGTGTCAACTCTCACAGCATCTGCCAAGCGGCATGTATATAAACTCTAATGTTCGAGGTGGCTGATCATACTTGATTTGTCCCCAGAGCAGTCAGTAAATCACAATCTTCATTTACGCTTCCATCATATTTGACAGGTACATTAAGATATGGCTTCAACAGCTGATATTCTTCAGGTTCAGGTTTTAAAGATGGACGCTAAATTTCAAAAGGCGTGTGAGCAGGTGCTTGTACTGAACAACATGATGAAAGAGCTCCAAATACGATATGACAGAGCTGCCAGAGATAACTTGAGAGCATACCGCTATGCCCTCAGGCTGCGATTGTGTACAGTTGAAGGTCTCCGAAATACACTATATGACTATGTCACACAGAAAGCAGACGACATTGAACAGATGGAAGAGGAGATGAGAAATTTGGGTGCAGAACCTATCATCATATATGATGTAGTTTCTGATAGCGAAAGTGATACGCAATCCGACTGAGATTAATCAAATCGTTCTACCTTCTCAAAGGTCCTTCTCAGGACCAGTATATAATAACAAAGGATGAAATTTTGTTTCCTGTTTCAAAATAGGTTTTTAAATTATATTCACCCGAGTAATTCCAAGGTATATTTGACTTCTGTAGTGTATCTAACTTTATTTAAACATTATTTCTTAATGACTTCTTTTTATTTTATTAATTCATTTTTTTTCTTTCGATATATCTTAATGTTCACATTCCATACCTAAACGTTTTTATATGTATCGTTTGAATTGGTATTAACTTTGCATTTTATTAATCTATAATGCTCAGTGAACAATCAAAAGGATGCTTTCCCTTTCAAATTGAATAGTTCATAAGTAATTACGGTATAAAAAGCTGCCACTTGTCACCTTATTAGAAGACGTTATAAATGCATAGATCTCTACCTTTTTATTAGCAATTTAAAATATATTACATTATAAACAAACGACATTTTTTCATTTTTTAAAATATGGCACACAAACGTAAAAACAATAATGCACATGATCTTTTTTATTTCAATAGTGAAATAACTAAATATATGTTATTTTCAATATATTATATCTGTGCTGCAGAGACAATGCTGATCATAAGTAATTTCATTAGAATATAATATATATTGTATGGGTATTGAGAGGTGTTCATTTTTAAGCGAATCTGACATTGTTTTTTTCAGCCTATCACATAGCAGCAGTGTCTTTATATTGTATGATATGCCTACAGTTCCTTGGGACTGTTTTTGACACGTGGCCAGATTCACACCTCAAGTACTCACACATCAGTCATTGCAAAATAAATGAAGTCAATCATTGAGTGACGAGGTGTCAACACTCACAGCATCTGCCAAGCGGCATGTATATAAACTCTAATGTTCGAGGTGGCTGATCATAATTGATTTGTCCCCAGAGCAGTCAGTAAATCACAATCTTCATTTACGCTTCCATCATATTTGACAGGTACATTAAGATATGGCTTCAACAGCTGATATTTTTCAGGTTCAGGTTTTAAAGATGGACGCCAAATTTCAAAAGGCGTGTGAGCAGGTGCTTGTACTGAACAACATGATGAAAGAGCTCCAAATACGATATGACAGAGCTGCCAGAGATAACTTGAGAACATACCGCTATGCCCTCAGGCTGCGATTGTGTACAGTTGAAGGTGTCCGAAATACACTATATGACTATGTCACACAGAAAGCAGACGACATTGAACAGATGGAAGAGGAGATGAGAAATTTGGGTGCAGAACCTATCATCATATATGATGTAGTTTCTGATAGCGAAAGTGATACGCAATCCGACTGAGATTAACCAAATCGTTCTACCTTCTTAATGGTCCTTCTCAGGACCAGTATATAATAACAAAAGATGAAATTATGTTTCCTGTTTCAAAATGCGTTTCTAAATTATATTCGCCCGAGTAATTCCAAGGTATATTTGACTTCTGTAGTGTATCTAACTTTATTTAAACATTATTTCTTAATGACTTCTTTTGATTTTATTAATGCATTTTTTTCTTTCGATATATCTTAATGTTCACATTCCATACCTAAACGTTTTTACATGTATCGTTTGAATTGGTATTAACTTTGCATTTTATTAATCTATAATGCTCTGTGAACAATTAAAAGGATGTTTACCCTTTCAAATTGAATAGCTCATAAGTAATTACGGTATAAAAAGCCGCCACTTGTCACCTTATTAGAAGACGTTATAAATGCATAGATCTCTACCTTTTTATTAGCAATTTAAAATATATTACATTATAAACAAACGATATTTTTTTCATTTTTTAAAATATGGCACACAAAAGTATAACCAATAATGCACATGATATTTTCTTATTTCAATAGTGAAATAACTAAATATATTTTATTTTTCAATATTTTCTATGTGTGCCGCAGAGGCAGTGCTGATCATAAGTAGTTTCATTAGAATATAATATATATTGTATGGGTATTGAGAGGTGTTTATTTTTAAGCGAATTTGACATTGTTTTTTTTTATCCTATCATATAGCAACAGTGTCTTTATATTGTATTATATGCCTACAGTTACTTGGGACTGTTTTTGACACGTGGCCAGATTCACACCTCAAGTACTCACACATCAGTCATTGTAAAATAAATGAAGTCAATCAATGAGCGACAAGGTGTCAACACTCACAGCATCTGCCAAGCGGCATGTATATAAACTCTAATGTTCGAGGTGGCTGATCATACTTGATTTGTCCCCGGAGCAGTCAGTAAATCACAATCTTCATTTACGCTTCCATCTTATTTGACAGGTACATTCAGATATGGCTTCAACAGCTGATATTCTTCAGGTTCAGGTTTTAAAGATGGACGCCAAATTTCAAAAGGCGTGTGAGCAGGTGCTTGTACTGAACAACATGATGAAAGAGCTCCAAATACGATATGACAGAGCTGCCAGAGATAACTTGAGAACATACCGCTATGCCCTCAGGCTGCGATTGTGTACAGTTGAAGGTCTCCGAAATACACTATATGACTATGTCACACAGAAAGCAGACGACATTGAACAGATGGAAGAGGAGATGAGAAATTTGGGTGCAGAACCTATCATCATATATGATGTAGTTTCTGATAGCGAAAGTGATACGCAATCCGACTGAGATTAATCAAATCGTTCTACCTTCTCAAAGGTCCTTCTCAGGACCAGTATATAATAACAAAAGATGAAATTATGTTTCCTGTTTCAAAATGCGTTTCTAAATTATATTCGCCCGAGTAATTCCAAGGTATATTTGACTTCTGTAGTGTATCTAACTTTATTTAAACATTATTTCTTAATGACCTCTTTTGATTTTATTAATGCATTTTTTTCTTTCGATATATCTTAATGTTCACATTCCATACCTAAACGTTTTTATATGTATCGTTTGAATTGGTATTAACTTTGCATATTATTAATCTATAATGCTCTGTGAACAATCAAAAGGATGTTTACCCTTTCAAATTGAATAGCTCATAAGTAATTACGGTATAAAAAGCCGCCACTTGTCACCTTATTAGAAGACGTTATAAATGCATAGATCTCTACCTTTTTATTAGCAATTTAAAATATATTACATTATAAACAAACGATATTTTTTTCATTTTTTAAAATATGGCACACAAAAGTAAAACCAATAATGCACATGATCTTTTCTTATTTCAATAGTGAAATAACTAAATATATGTTATTTTCAATATATTTTATCTGTGCTGCAGAGGCAATGCTGATCATAAGTAATTTCATTAGAATATAATATATATTGTATGGGTATTGAGAGGTGTTTATTTTTAAGCGAATCTGACATTGTTTTTTTTATCCTATCATATAGCAACAGTGTCTTTATATTGTATGATATGCCTACAGTTACTTGGGACTGTTTTTGACACGTGGCCAGATTCACACCTCAAGTACTCACACATCAGTCATTGTGAAATAAATGAAGTCAATCAATGAGTGACGAGGTGTCAACACTCACAGCATCTGCCAAGAGGCATGTATATAAACTCTAATGTTCGAGGTGGCTGATCATACTTGATTTGTCCCCAGAGCAGTCAGTAAACCACTATCTTCATTAACGCTTCCATCATATTTGACAGGTACATTAAGATATGGCTTCAACAGCTGATATTCTTCAGGTTCAGGTTTTAAAGATGGACGCTAAATTTCAAAAGGCGTGTGAGCAGGTGCTTGTACTTAAAAACATGATGAAAGAGCTCCAAATACGATATGATAGAGCTGCCAGAGATAACTTGAGAACATACCGCTATGCCCTCAGGCTGCGATTGTGTACAGTTGAAGGTGTCCGAAATACTCTATATGACTATGTCACACAGAAAGCAGACGACATTGAACAGATGGAAGAGGAGATGAGAAATTTGGGTGCAGAACCTATCATCATATATGATGTAGTTTCTGATAGCGAAAGTGATACGCAATCCGACTGAGATTAACCAAATCGTTCTACCTTCTTAAAGGTCCTTCTCAGGACCAGTATATAATAACAAAAGATGAAATTATGTTTCCTGTTTCAAAATGCGTTTCTAAATTATATTCGCCCGAGTAATTCCAAGGTATATTTGACTTCTGTAGTGTATCTAACTTTATTTAAACATTATTTCTTAATGACCTCTTTTGATTTTATTAATGCATTTTTTTCTTTCGATATATCTTAATGTTCACATTCCATACCTAAGCGTTTTTATATGTATCGTTTGAAATGGTATTAACTTTGCATTTTATTAATCTATAATGCCCTGTGAACAATCAAAAGGATGTTTACCCTTTCAAATTGAATAGCTCATAAGTAATTACGGTATAAAAAGCCGCCACTTGTCACCTTATTAGAAGACGTTATAAATGCATAGATCTCTACCTTTTTATTAGCAATTTAAAATATATTACATTATAAACAAACGATATTTTTTTCATTTTTTAAAATATGGCACACAAAAGTAAAACCAATAATGCACATGATCTTTTCTTATTTCAATAGTGAAATAACTAAATATATGTTATTTTTCAATATTTTCTATGTGTGCCGCAGAGGCAGTGCTGATCATAAGTAGTTTCATTAGAATATAATATATATTGTATGGGTATTGAGAGGTGTTTATTTTTAAGCGAATTTGACATTGTTTTTTTTTATCCTATCATATAGCAACAGTGTCTTTATATTGTATTATATGCCTACAGTTACTTGGGACTGTTTTTGACACGTGGCCAGATTCACACCTCAAGTACTCACACATCAGTCATTGTAAAATAAATGAAGTCAATCAATGAGTGACGAGGTGTCAACACTCACAGCATCTGCCAAGAGGCATGTATATAAACTCTAATGTTCGAGGTGGCTGATCATACTTGATTTGTCCCCGGAGCAGTCAGTAAATCACAATCTTCATTTACGCTTCCATCATATTTGACAGGTACATTAAGATATGGCTTCAACAGCTGATATTCTTCAGGTTCAGGTTTTAAAGATGGACGCCAAATTTCAAAAGGCGTGTGAGCAGGTGCTTGTACTGAACAACATGATGAAAGAGCTCCAAATACGATATGACAGAGCTGCCAGAGATAACTTGAGAGCATACCGCTATGCCCTCAGGCTGCGATTGTGTACAGTTGAAGGTCTCCGAAATACACTATATGACTATGTCACACAGAAAGCAGACGACATTGAACAGATGGAAGAGGAGATGAGAAATTTGGGTGCAGAACCTATCATCATATATGATGTAGTTTCTGATAGCGAAAGTGATACGCAATCCGACTGAGATTAATCAAATCGTTCTACCTTCTCAAAGGTCCTTCTCAGGACCAGTATATAATAACAAAGGATGAAATTTTGTTTCCTGTTTCAAAATACGTTTTTAAATTATATTCACCCGAGTAATTCCAAGGTATATTTGACTTCTGTAGTGTATCTAACTTTATTTAAACATTATTTCTTAATGACTTCTTTTGATTTGATTAATTCATTTTTTTTCTTTCGATATATCTTAATGTTCACATTCCATACCTAAACGTTTTTATATGTATCGTTTGAATTGGTATTAACTTTGCATTTTATTATTCTATAATGCTCAGTGAACAATCAAAAGGATGTTTACCCTTTCAAATTGAATAGCTCATAAGTAATTACGGTATAAAAAGCCGCCACTTGTCACCTTATTAGAAGACGTTATAAATGCATAGATCTCTACCTTTTTATTAGCAATTTAAAATATATTACATTATAAACAAACGATATTTTTTTCATTTTTTAAAATATGGCACACAAAAGTAAAACCAATAATGCACATGATCTTTTCTTATTTCAATAGTGTAATAACTAAATATATGTTATTTTCAATATATTCTATCTGTGCTGCAGAGGCAATGCTGATCATAAGTAATTTCATTAGAATATAATATATATTGTATGGGTATTGAGAGGTGTTTATTTTTAAGCGAATTTGACATTGTTTTTTTTTATCCTATCATATAGCAACAGTGTCTTTATATTGTATTATATGCCTACAGTTACTTGGGACTGTTTTTGACACGTGGCCAGATTCACACCTCAAGTACTCACACATCAGTCATTGTAAAATAAATGAAGTCAATCAATGAGTGACAAGGTGTCAACACTCACATTATCTGCCAAGCGGCATGTATATAAACTCTAATGTTCGAGGTGGCTGATCATACTTGATTTGTCCCCAGAGCAGTCAGTAAATCACTATCTTCATTTACGCTTCCATCATATTTGACAGGTACATTCAGATATGGCTTCAACAGCTGATATTCTTCAGGTTCAGGTTTTAAAGATGGACGCTAAATTTCAAAAGGCGTGTGAGCAGGTGCTTGTACTTAACAACATGATGAAAGAGCTCCAAATACGATATGATAGAGCTTCCAGAGATAACTTGAGAACATACCGCTATGCCCTCAGGCTGCGATTGTGCACAGTTGAAGGTCTCCGAAATACACTATATGACTATGTCACACAGAAAGCAGACGACATTGAACAGATGGAAGAGGAGATGAGAAATTTGGGTGCAGAACCTATCATCATATATGATGTAGTTTCTGATAGCGAAAGTGATACGCAATCCGACTGAGATTAATCAAATCGTTCTACCTTCTCAAAGGTCCTTCTCAGGACCAGTATATAATAACAAAAGATGAAATTATGCTTCCTGTTTCAAAATACGTTTCTAAATTGTATTCGCCCGAGTAATTCCAAGGTATATTTGACTTCTGTAGTGTATCTAACTGTATTTAAACATTATTTCTTAATGACTTCTTTTGATTTTATTAATGCATTTTTTTCTTTCGATATATCTTAATGTTCACATTCCATACATAAACGTTTTTATATGTATCGTTTGAATTGATATTAACTTTGCATTTTATAAATCTATAATGCTCAGTGAACAATCAAAAGGATGCTTTCCCTTTCAAATTGAATAGCTCATAAGTAATTACGGTATAAAAAGCCGCTACTTGTCACCTGATTAGAAGACGTTATAAATGCATAGATCTCTACCTTTTTATTAGCAATTAAAAATAAATTAAATTATAAACAAACGATATTTTTTCATTTTTTAAAATATGGCACACAAACGTAAAAACAATAATGCACATGATCTTTTTTATTTCAATAGTGAAATAACTAAATATATGTTATTTTCAATATATTATATCTGTGCTGCAGAGGCAATGCTGATCATAAGTAATTTCATTAGAATATAATATATATTGTATGGGTATTGAGAGGTGTTCATTTTTAAGCGAATCTGACATTGTTTTTTTTAGCCTATCACATAGCAGCAGTGTCTTTATATTGTATGATATGCCTACAGTTCCTTGGGACTGTTTTTGACACGTGGCCAGATTCACACCTCAAGTAATCACACATCAGTCATTGCAAAATAAATGAAGTCAATCATTGAGTGACGAGGTGTCAGCACTCTCAGCATCTGCCAAGCGGCATGTATATAAACTCTAATGTTCGAGGTGGCTGATCATAATTGATTTGTCCCCAGAGCAGTCAGTAAATCACAATCTTCATTTACGCTTCCATCATATTTGACAGGTACATTAAGATATGGCTTCAACAGCTGATATTCTTCAGGTTCAGGTTTTAAAGATGGACGCTAAATTTTAAAAGGCGTGTGAGCAGGTGCTTGTACTGAACAACATGATGAAAGAGCTCCAAATACCATATGACAGAGCTGCCAGAGATAACTTGAGAACATACCGCTATGCCCTCAGGCTGCGATTGTGCACAGTTGAAGGTCTCCGAAATACACTATATGACTATGTCACACAGAAAGCAGACGACATTGAACAGATGGAAGAGGAGATGAGAAATTTGGGTGCAGAACCTATCATCATATATGATGTAGTTTCTGATAGCGAAAGTGATACGCAATCCGACTGAGATTAACCAAATCGTTCTACCTTCTCAAAGGTCCTTCTCAGGACCAGTATATATTAACAAAAGATGAAAATATGTTTCCTGTTTCAAAATACGTTTCTAAATTATATTCGCCCGAGTAATTCCAAGGTATATTTGACTTCTGTAGTGTATCTAACTTTATTTAAACATTATTTCTTAATGACTTCTTTTGATTTTATTAATGCATTTTTTTCTTTCGTTATATCTTAATGTTTACATTCCATACCTAAACGTTTTTATATGTATCGTTTGAATTGGCATTAACTTTGCATTTTATTAATCTATAATGCTCAGTGAACAATCAAAAGGATGCTTTCCCTTTCAAATTGAATAGCTCATAAGTAATTACGGTATAAAAAGCCGCCACTTGTCACCTGGTTAGAAGACGTTATAAATGCATAGATCTTTACCTTTTTATTAGCAATTTAAAATAAATTAAATTATGAACAAACGATATTTTTTCATTTTTTAAAATATGGCACACAAACGTAAAACCAATAATGCACATGATCTTTTTTTATTTCAATAGTGAAATAACTAAATATATGTTATTTTCAATATATTCTATCTGTGCTGCAGAGGCAATGCTGATCATAAGTAATTTCATTAGAATATAATATATATTGTATGGGTATTGAGAGGTGTTCATTTTTAAGCGAATCTGACATTGTTTTTTTAGCATATCACATAGCAGCAGTGTCTTTATATTGTATGATATGCCTACAGTTACTTGGGACTGTTTTTGACACGTGGCCAGATTCACACCTCAAGTACTCACACATCAGTCATTGTGAAATAAATGAAGTCAATCAATGAGTGACAAGGTGTCAACACTCACAGCATCTGCCAAGCGGCATGTATATGAGTATTTCCAGAATTTCAGGGACATAGCAAGTCCCCAGTAGTTATATTTGCTCCAGTGTGTAAACTTCTATTTTATCCGACATATTTTATGACATGGACACTGGGTAACAATAATTTCGTAGGTTTGACCCTTTAAAATGATGTTCCCTTTATTTGTAAGTCCTGTCATATTGATCAAATCCTACAGTCTTCATATGAAAATAAATGTCCCAGGACGTGGTATCAACACATTATATCCTTTTGTGACCTGATTAGTTAACACAGAACATTTATTCAATAATGTAGATGAACCTTAGTTGGGAAACAACAATACAAAAAAATATGGCGAGGGGGGTAATTATGCAAATTAGGTTAATGCTGTCACGTAGTATGTCCCTCAATATAATGGTCACCTACATGACACATGTTTCTATTCAATCGTTGCAATGCATACTAAATTAAAAAAAATCATATACTGACGTTTTTTCACCATTTTCATACACACTTCAAGTTTCAATGGAGGGGAAGCAGATTCAAAACTTTGGTAAGTATTTAAAATACGATTTGCTATGCAAAACTTCAAAATATTTTTATTCCTTGTCATTTACATGACGTCCGTCACTTCGTCGTATTCATGTCAAACGGTAACATATAAACACAGAACATTCTGAGGAATCATCCCTCCATGCTTGAAAAAAATGGGCGATATTATCAAGATTTTACTGGGCCAGCAGGACTGAATACACTAATTTAATCACATACGTGACAGTCACCTACATGACACCACGTGACAAATGATCGTCATGTATGTGACATGACCTATCATGTATGTGACATTATCGTCATGTATGTGACATGGTCGTCATGTAAGTGACATATTATTAATATAAGTTGATTCTACTAATGTTAACATCTATTAATGCCTGGAATTTCAGATTGTAAATAATCTCAGTAAGGTTTATATCTACCTTGTTGAAGTTTGCTTAATATCTACCAGCAATGTCAAGGTTTTTCAGTTGACCGTCATGTAGGTGACATGAAACGTCATGTATGTGACATGGTCGTCATGTATGTGACATATTATGAATATAAGTTGATCCTACTAATGATAAAATCCATTTATGCCTGGAATTTCAGATTATAAATAATCTAAGTAAGGTTTATATCTACCTTGTTGAAGTTTGCCTAATATCTACCAGCAATGTCAAGGTTTCTCAGTTGACCGTCATGTAGGTGACAACACTGTTATGTGGATATTTATAGCTGTCATGTAGGATATTACGGTTATTTAGTAATCTTTTATTTTCTATATTGGGCATGATCACATTAAACATATTAGTTAGGCATAGCGCTTGGTTTGCTTCTGAACAATTTCGACCCATATGCAATACAGCCATAATCCATTTTGGATCTGATGTGTGTCTGGTATATCCTCAGTACGGTTGTCCAGTCACCAGCCCAAGATATAATGCCAGATATAATGCGCAGCTGTTGTAATGTGCCTTCCTGCAGTTATATTTTATATATTTTATATGTGGAATTAAATTCAGCTTCCTGTCAAAGAAAACACCAATGAATATGGACAATATGAAGCTGTTGTCCATAGCGTTTGAGACTAGACTCAGGTTGTAAGCCATTTTTGTTGCCAAAATGCACATGCAACGTTCTTGTGGGAGAACATTTAAAGCCATTCTCGTCCGCACAAGTTACCAACTTGTCCAGGAAATCCTGCAGGCGTCGTTCGGTTATTACCATGGTGCTGGACTGGCAATTAACAGCCAGGTCATCAACATATAAAGATTTCTCAATGCCTTCCGACAGAGCGTCAATCATGCTGTTCATCTTAATGGTAAATGAAGTTGGTGAAATAATACTCTCTTGTAGGACACCGCTCCTGATATAGTCACCAGCCTGACCACATGCATTCTCATTCATCAGATCTACTATCATTCCACTAGCGTCAGCTAGTGGCTCTGATTGATTGCACTGTAAAATGTGTTCTGTAGACGTTTTCATGAATTTGACCTGATTTTGTATCTGGCCAATAAGGCAATACCTGACTAAAATGGTGTCATTGACATTCTAAACCACATGGTCAGGCCAAAGAATACATGTAGGCAGGCACGTGGCTATTTTTATACATTACTACATCTAAAATGTTATATTTGGTGTTAAACTTGGCTGACATCTTGTGAATATTTAGGCCTGACATTATGTGCTCCTGCCAGTATTGTTTGATGAGATATAAGCCTACATCTGTACATGTATCGTGTGTATTGAATATATTCATTATATAAGTTAATATACACATGATCAATGTTGATTTTATGTTGGGCCAGCGTCGTAGACAATTGACATACATCAATCCAGCCTTGTCAATCTTACAGCGTAAACATGATAGGTCCACACTGGTCCAATGTTTTCTTAATGTTGGGACTGCGTCGCAAACGATGGTCATGCTGACTGAGACTGCATACCAGTAAGAACAATGACCCAGCGCTGGGTTCATGTTAATCCACAATATGAGATGCTGTCCCAACATTAAACAAAGAGTGGTTGTTAACATTACATTGGACATTCTGCTGGTATCTTGGTCTTACACAAAAGCAAGCCTACAACAACACAAGTAAAAGACACACATCCAATGTTTCTTTTATGCTGGGCCGTCATTCTATAGGATGGACCAACTATAATACAATACAGGTTGCATGTACTGGTCATAATAATACTAGGCATATAATGACAACCTTAGACCAGTATAGAGGAGACATAATTATATAAATTTGCCTCTCATAGGTGCAAGGACTCCTCGAACTTGACATAGTTTTAGGGTCAGGCGTGGGTCACGGTACACCAGATTTTGAGGCCCTATCAGAACGCAGCAATTACGTAGAGAATATCAAAGCACTGTAGCAGGGCCACCTAGCTATGCTAGTGTGGCCCTGAGAAGGAGGCTGGACCAAATGGTATTCTGTACTTTCTGGAAACCCCTTTGATATTTAGTAATAATATTGTTGTCCTGCAAGAACCATGTAAGGCGATGATTAATCATGCGCTCCATGATTTTGCAAAGACAACTTGATAGTGCAATCGGACTGTAATTATTGGGATTTGTTTGATCTTTTTGAGTTTAGGAAAAGGGATTACTGTTGCTTTCCTCCATCCATCTAGGAAATCTTGAGATTGTTACAGATTAATTAGGAGTAGCGTAGAAGCAACAACTAGATTGATATATCTGGCAAGTGTTTCAGGCACTGGTAATGAATGAATGTCATCAGGATTAATTGCCTCAGCGATAGATTTGACAAGATCTCGTTTCGAAAAGCAACATCGAACTTTTCATCATCTTTTTTTCTCCCAGTCCCTAGTCCTTCTAAATTGTTTTTTTTGATAATGTGCTGGTGATGACTTAGCACCAAAAATGATGTTGCCAGTGTGTCAACAATCTTTTTATTGTGTCGCAGTCAGTGACAAGGTACTTTCCTCTTGCCACTGATCTTCCGTATCATTCGCCATGTTTGTTTGACTGATGTGTTTGAGTTTAATTTGGAGACATACTCTCTAGGATCGACACTTGGCCTCACTAATAGTGCGCCGAGCCTTAGCGTAATCTATTGCCTTTTTACAATTATCCTCAAACAACCTGGGTTTATTGACCTTTTTGGAATTGTCAAGGTTTTAATCTGCCATTTTGTTTAACTTTGTAAGACATCAATCCCCTCCTCACTCTCAAATTGAGAGATTGTTAGGCTCTCCCAACAAGACTCTTGGAAGACCCCCAATCTGACCTGTGCAACTTCAATGTTGTACTCTCTTCAGCGACAAAGTTGCTGTGTAGCTCTGTAGACACAGTTGCTCTGTAGCAGTAGGCCCTATCGGAAAATTATCACAGCTACATATAATTCAGATCATCATCGACCATCCAAGTGTAATTCAAATATATATAATATTTTTATCATACTTTATTATATTATGCACTGTATAATATCACGTAGTGTTCATTTAGAGGTCGCATAAGTCTACACAATAAGGAAGTCCTCAATTATTCTACTGCGTGGGTTCATGTCCCTACCGTCCCATTTTTTATGGTGCCCGTTAAAGTCACCCAGTTTCATGAAGGGTTTAGGTATTTGTTTTACCAATTGCTCAGTTCTTCGACATCTACTGGGCGGTTAGGTGGTAAATAATCGGAGCATTATAGTCATGGCCCTGAGACACTTCATGTTAACTGCCACAGCCTGTCAGTTAGTGTTTAACGTGATATGCTTGTGTGGTGTTCCATCTTAGTGAGAATGGAGATCTAAACACACATTTTCCAAATTCTGGATCCGCCCTTGATTACCAAAGTTGAAGATAAGTAATGCAGGGGGCGGATCCAGAATTTGAAAAATGTGTGCTTAAGGGGAGAGGGGGGGGGTCGATGGAAATTTCGCTGGCCTCCCAGCCAAATATGAGTGAAGTTTTCTATTGTCAAATAATGATTTTTTGGCAATTTATAACAAGTGATGTTTGGACATTTTACTTTATAAAAAAGAGGGCAGGACCCCCCTGACCCTCCTCTGGATCCGCCACGGGCTATGTGATTGACCAGAATTACATAACGTGATGTATTTAAAAAAACATTTCATTATGTTTGGTACTACGTGACACGATGTCACCTACATGTTCTCTTATTTTTCATTACATGACGCAATGTCACCAACGTGATTTGCTAATTAATTAGCATGCCTAATTAGCATAAGAAAATAAAAATTTAGCTCTGCCTCGTCTATCAACACACTGCCCAAGTATCTCTCTGCCATATACATTAAAGAAAATCCGGTATTTTATCCCTTTGATTCAAACTAATATTTCTTGTGAAATGTCCCTGTAATTCTGGAAATACTCATATAAACTCTAATGTTCGAGGTGGCTGATCATACTTGATTTGTCCCCAGAGCAGTCAGTAAATCACAATCTTCATTTACGCTTCCATCATATTTGACAGGTACATTAAGATATGGCTTCAACAGCTGATATTCTTCAGGTTCAGGTTTTAAAGATGGACGTTAAATTTCAAAAGGCATGTGAGCAGGTGCTTGTACTGAACAACATGATGAAAGAGCTCCAAATACCATATGACAGAGCTGCCAGAGATAACTTGAGAACATACAGCTATGCCCTCAGGCTGCGATTGTGCACAGTTGAAGGTCTCCGAAATACACTATTTGACTATGTCACACAGAAAACAGACGACGAGTTTATATACATGCCGCTTGGCAGATAATGTGAGTGTTGACACCTTGTCACTCATTGATTGACTTCATTTATTTCACAATTTCTGATGTGTGAGTACTTGAGGTGTGAATCTGGCCACGTGTCAAAAACAGTCCAAAGTAGCTGTAGGCATATCATACAATATAAAGACACTGCTGCTATGTGATAGGCTAAAAAAAAAACAATTCCAGATTCGCTTAAAAATGAACACCTCTCAATACCCATACAATATATATTATATTCTAATGAAATTACTTATGATCAGCATTGCCTCTGCAGCACAGATAAAATATATTGAAAATAACATATACTTAGTTATTCCACTATTGAAATAAGAAAAGATCATGTGCATTATTGGTTTTACGTTTGTGTGCCATATTTTAAAAAATAAAAAAAGATCGTTTGTTTATAATGTAATATTCTTTAAATTGCTAATAAAAAGGTAGAGATCTATGCATTTATAACGTCTTCTAACAAGGTGACAAGTGGCGGCTTTTTATACCGTAATTACTTATGAACAATTCAATTTGAAATGGAAAGCATCCTTTTGATTGTTCACTGAGCATTATAGATTAATAAAATGCAAAGCTAATACCAATTCAAACGATACATATATAAAACGTTTAGGTATGGAATATGAACATTAAGATATCTCGAAAGAAAAAAATGCATTAATAAAATCAAAAGAAGTCATTAAGAAATAATGTTTAAATAAAGTTAGATACACTACAGAAGTCAAATATACCTTGGAATTACTCGGGCGAATATAATTTAGAAACGTATTTTAAAACAGGAAACATATTTTCATCTTTTATTAATATATACTGGTCCTGAGAAGGACCTTTGAGAAGGTAGAACGATTTGGTTATTCTCAGTCGGATTGCGTATCACTTTCGCTATCAGAAACTACATCATATTATGATGATAGGTTCTGCACCCAAATTTCTCATCTCCTCTTCCATCTGTTCAATGTCGTCTGCTTTCTGTGTGACATAGTCATATAGTGTATTTCGGAGACCTTCAACTGTGCACAATCGCAGCCTGAGGGCATAGCGGTATGTTCTCAAGTTATCTCTGGCAGCTCTGTCATATCGTATTTGGAGCTCTTTCATCATGTTGTTCAGTACAAGCACCTGCTCACACGCCTTTTGAAATTTAGCGTCCATCTTTAAAACCTGAACCTGAAGAATATCAGCTGTTGAAGCCATATCTTAATGTACCTGTCAAATATGATGGAAGCGTTAATGAAGATTGTGGTTTACTGACTGCTCTGGGGACAAATCAAGTATGATCAGCCACCTCGAACATTAGAGTTTATATACATGCCTCTTGGCAGATGCTGTGAGTGTTGACACCTCGTCACTCATTGATTGACTTCATTTATTTCACAATGACTGATGTGTGAGTACTTGAGGTGTGAATCTGGCCACGTGTCAAAAACAGTCCCAAGTAACTGTAGGCATATCATACATTATAAAGACACTGCTGCTATATGATAGGCTAAAAAAACAATGTCAGATTCGCTTAAAAATAAACACCTCTCAAGACCCATACAATATATATTATTTTCTAATGAAATTACTTATGATCAGCATTGCCTCCGCAGCACAGATAAAATATATTGAAAATAACGTATACTTAGTTATTTCACTATTGAAATAAGAAAAGATCATGTGCATTATTGGTTTTACTTTTGTGTGCCATATTTTAAAAAATGAAAAAATATCGTTTGTTTATAATGTAATATTTTTTAAATTGCTAATAAAAATGTAGAGATCTATGCATTTATAACGTCTTCTAATAAGGTGACAAGTGTAGGCTTTTTATATCATAATTACTTATGAACTATTCAATTTGAAATGGAAAGCATCCTTTTGATTGTTCACTGAGCATTATAGGTTAATAAAATGCAAAGTTAATACCAATTCAAACGATACATATAAAAACGTTTAGGTATGGAATGTGAACATTAAGATATATCGAAAGAAAAAAATGCATTAATAAAATCAAAAGAAGTCATTAAGAAATAATGTTTAAATAAAGTTAGATACACTACAGAAGTCAAATATACCTTGGAATTACTCAGGCGAATATAATTTAAAAACGTATTTTGAAACAGGAAACACATTTTTATCTTTTGTTAATATATACTGGTCCTGAGAAGGACCTTTGAGAAGATAGAACGATTTGGTTAATCTCAGAAAGATTGCGTATCACTTTCGCTATCAGAAACTACATCATATATGATGATAGGTTTTGTACCCAAATTTCTCATCTCCTCTTCCATCTGTTCAATGTCGTCTGCTTTCTGTGTGACATAGTCATATAGTGTATTTTGGAGACCTTCAACTGCGCACAATCGCAGCCTGAGGGCATAGCGGTATGTTCTCAAGTTATCTCTGGCAGCTCTGTCATATCGTATTTGGAGCTCTTTCATCATGTTGTTCAGTACAAGCACCTGCTCACACGCCTTTTGAAATTTAGCGTCCGTCTTTAAAACCTGAACCTGAAGAATATCAGCTGTTGAAGCCATATCTGAATGTACCTGTCAAATGTGAGGGAAGCGTAAATGAAGATTGTGATTTACTGACTGCTCTGGAGACAAATCAATTATGATCAGCTACCTCGAACATTAGAGTTTATATACATGCCTCTTGGCAGATGCTGTGAGTGTTGACACCTTGTCACTCATTTATTGACTTCATTTCTTTCACAATGACTGATGTGTGAGTACTTGAGGTGTGAATCTGGCCACGTGTAAAAACAGTCTCAAGTAACTGTAGGCATATCATACAATATAAAGACACTGTTGCTATATGATATGAAAAAAAAACAATGTCACATTCGCATAAAAATGAACACCTCTCAATACCCATACAATATATAATATTCTAATGAAATTACTTATGATCAGCATTGCCTCTGCAGCACAGATAAAATATATTGAAAATAACATATACTTAGTTATTTCACTATTGAAATAAGAAAAGATCATGTGCATTATTGGTTTTACTTTTGTGTGCCATATTTAAAAAAATGAAAAAATATCGTTTGTTTATAATGTAATATTTTTTAAATTGCTAATAAAAAGGTAGAGATCTATGCATTTATAACGTCTTCTAACAAGGTGACAAGTGGCGGCTTTTTATACCGTAATTACTTATGAATTATTCAATTTGAGATGGAAAGCATCCTTTCGATTGTTCACTGAGCATTATAGATTAATAAAATGCAAAGTTAATACCAATTCAAACGATACATATAAAAACGTTTAGGTATGGAATGTGAACATTAAGATATCTCGAAAGAAAAAAATGCATTAATAAAATCAAAAGAAGTCATTGAGAAATAATGTTTAAATAATGTTAGATACACTACAGAAGTCAAATATACCTTGGAATTACTCGGGCGAATATAATTTAGAAACGTATTTTGAAACAGGAAACATATTTTCATCTTTTGTTAATATATACTGGTCCTGATAAGGACCTTTGAGAAGGTAGAACGATTTGGTTAATCTTAGTCGGATTGCGTATCACTTTTGCTATCAGAAACTACATCATATATGATGATAGGTTCTGCACCCAAATTTCTCATCTCCTCTTCCATCTGTTCAATGTCGTCTGCTTTCTGTGTGACATAGTCATATAGTGTATTTCGGAGACCTTCAACTGCGCACAATCGCAGCCTGAGGGCATAGCGGTATGTTCTCAAGTTATCTCTGGCAGCTCTGTCATATCGTATTTGGAGCTCTTTCATCATGTTGTTCAGTACAAGCACCTGCTCACACGCCTTTTGAAATTTAGCGCCCATCTTTAAAACCTGAACCTGAAGAATATCAGCTGTTGAAGCCATGTCCTAATGTACCTGTCAAATATGATGGAAGCGTAAATGAAGATTGTGATTTACTGACTGCTCTGGGGACAAATCAAGTATGATCAGCCACCTCGAACATTAGAGTTTATATACATGCCTCTTGGCAGATGCTGTGAGTGTTGACACCTCGTCACTCATTGATGGACTTCATTTATTTCACAATGACTGATGTGTGAGTACTTGAGGTGTGAATCTGGCCACGTGTAAAAACAATCTCAAGTAACTGTAGGCATATCATACAATATAAAGACACTGTTGCTATATGATAGGATAAAAAACAATGTCAGATTCGCTTAAAAATGAACACCTCTCAATACCCATACAATATATATTATATTCTAATGAAATTACTTATGATCAGCATTGCCTCTGGAGCACAGATAAAATATATTGAAAATAACATATACTTAGTTATTTCACTATTGAAAAAAGAAAAGATCATGTGCATTATTGGTTTTACTTTTGTGTGCCATATTTTAAAAAATAAAAAAATATCGTTTGTTTATAATGTAATATTTTTTAAATTGCTAATAAAAAGGTAGAGATCTATGCATTTATAACGTCTTCTAATAAGGTGACAAGTGTAGGCTTTTTATATCATAATTACTTATGAACTATTCAATTTGAAATGGAAAGCATCCTTTTGATTGTTCACTGAGCATTATAGATTAATAAAATGCAAAGTTAATACCAATTCAAACGATACATATAAAAACGTTTAGGTATGGAATGTGAACATTAAGATATATCGAAAGAAAAAAATGCATTAATAAAATCAAAAGAAGTCATTAAGAAATAATGTTTAAATAAAGTTAGATACACTACAGAAGTCAAATATACCTTGGAATTACTCGGGCGAATATAATTTAAAAACGTATTTTGAAACAGGAAACATATTTTCATCTTTTGTTAATATATACTGGTCCTGAGAAGGACCTTTGAGAAGATAGAACGATTTGGTTAATCTCAGAAAGATTGCGTATCACTTTCGCTATCAGAAACTACATCATATATGATGATAGGTTTTGTACCCAAATTTCTCATCTCCTCTTCCATCTGTTCAATATCGTCTGCTTTCTGTGTGACATAGTCATATAGTGTATTTTGGAGACCTTCAACTGCGCACAATCGCAGCCTGAGGGCATAGCGGTATGTTCTCAAGTTATCTCTGGCAGCTCTGTCATATCGTATTTGGAGCTCTTTCATCATGTTGTTCAGTACAAGCACCTGCTCACACGCCTTTTGAAAACTAGCGTCCGTCTTTAAAACCTGAACCTGAAGAATATCAGCTGTTGAAGCCATATCTGAATGTACCTGTCAAATGTGAGGGAAGCGTAAATGAAGATTGTGATTTACTGACTGCTCTGGAGACAAATCAATTATGATCAGCTACCTCGAACATTAGAGTTTATATACATGCCTCTTGGCAGATGCTGTGAGTGTTGACACCTTGTCACTCATTTATTGACTTCATTTATTTCACAATGACTGATGTGTGAGTACTTGAGGTGTGAATCTGGCCACGTGTAAAAACAGTGTCAAGTAACTGTAGGCATATCATACAATATAAAGACACTGTTGCTATATGATATGATAAAAAAACAATGTCACATTCGCATAAAAATGAACACCTCTCAATACCCATACAATATATATTATTCTAATGAAATTACTTATGATCAGCATTGCCTCTGTAGCTCAGATAAAATATATTGAAAATAAAATATACTTAGTTATTTCACTATTGAAATAAGAAAAGATCATGTGCATTCTTGGTTTTACTTTTGTGTGCCATGTTTAAAAAAATGAAAAAATATCGTTTGTTTATAATGTAATATTTTTTAAATTGCTAATAAAAAGGTAGAGATCTATGCATTTATAACGTCTTCTAACAAGGTGACAAGTGGCGGCTTTTTATACCGTAATTACTTATGAACTATTCAATTTGAGATGGAAAGCATCCTTTCGATTGTTCACTGAGCATTATAGATTAATAAAATGCAAAGTTAATACCAATTCAAACGATACATATAAAAACGTTTAGGTATGGAATGTGAACATTAAGATATCTCGAAAGAAAAAAATGCATTAATAAAATCAAAAGAAGTCATTGAGAAATAATGTTTAAATAAAGTTAGATACACTACAGAAGTCAAATATACCTTGGAATTACTCGGGCGAATATAATTTAGAAACGTATTTTGAAACAGGAAACATATTTTCATCTTTTGTTAATATATACTGGTCCTGAGAAGGACCTTTGAGAAGGTAGAACGATTTGATTAATCTCAGTCGGATTGCGTATCACTTTCGCTATCAGAAACTACATCATATATGATGATAGGTTCTGCACCCAAATTTCTCATCTCCTCTTCCATCTGTTCAATGTCGTCTACTTTCTGTGTGACATAGTCATATAGTGTATTTCGGAGACCTTCAACTGTGCACAATCGCAGCCTGAGGGCATAGCGGTATGTTCTCAAGTTATCTCTGGCAGCTCTGTCATATCGTATTTGGAGCTCTTTCCTCATGTTGTTCAGTACAAGCACCTGCTCACACGCCTTTTGAAATTTAGCGTCCATCTTTAAAACCTGAACCTGAAGAATATCAGCTGTTGAAGCCATATCCTAATGTACCTGTCAAATATGATGGAAGCGTAAATGAAGATTGTGATTTACTGACTGATCTGGGGACAAATCAAGTATGATCAGCCACCTCGAACATTAGAGTTTATATACATGCCGCTTGGCAGATGCTGTGAGTGTTGACACCTCGTCACTCATTGATTGACTTCATTTATTTCACAATGACTGATGTGTGAGTACTTGAGGTGTGAATCTGGCCACGTGTCAAAAACAGTCCCAAGTAACTGTAGGCATATCATACAATATAAAGACACTGCTGCTATATGATAGGCTAAAAAACAATGTCAGATTCGCTTAAAAATGAACACCTCTCAATACCCATACAATATATATTATTTTCTAATGAAATTACTTATGATCAGTATTGCCTCTGCAGCACAGATAACATATATTGAAAATAACATATACTTAGTTATTTCACTATTGAAATAAGAAAAGATCATGTGCATTATTGGTTTTACTTTTGTGTGCCATATTTTAAAAAATGAAAAAATATCGTTTGTTTATAATGTAATATTTTTTTAATTGCTAATAAAAAGGTAGAGATCTATGCATTTATAACGTCTTCTAACAAGGTGACAAGTGGCGGCTTTGTATACCGTAATTACTTATGAACTATTCAATTTGAAATGGAAAGCATCCTTTTGATTGTTCACTGAGCATTATAGATTATTAAAATGCAAAGTTTTTACGAATTCAAACGATACATATAAAAACGTTTAGGTATGGAATTTGAACATTAAGTTATCTCGAAAGAAAAAAATGCATTAATAAAATCAAAAGAAGTCATTAAGAAATAATGTTTAAATAAAGTTAGATACACTACAGAAGTCAAATATACCTTGGAATTACTCGGGCGAATATAATTTAGAAACGTATTTTGAAACAGGAAACATATTTTCATCTTTTGTTAATATATACTGGTCCTGAGAAGGACCTTTGAGAAGGTAGAACGATTTGGTTAATCTCAGTCGGATTGCGTATCACTTTCGCTATCAGAAACTACATCATATATGATGATAGGTTCTGCACCCAAATTTCTCATCTCCTCTTCCATCTGTTCAATGTCGTCTGCTTTCTGTGTGACATAGTCATATAGTGTATTTCGGAGACCTTCAACTGTGCACAATCGCAGCCTGAGGGCATAGCGGTATGTTCTCAAGTTATCTCTGGCAGCTCTGTCATATCGTATTTGGAGCTCTTTCCTCATGTTGTTCAGTACAAGCACCTGCTCACACGCCTTTTGAAATTTAGCGTCCATCTTTAAAACCTGAACCTGAAGAATATCAGCTGTTGAAGCCATATCCTAATGTACCTGTCAAATATGATGGAAGCGTAAATGAAGATTGTGATTTACTGACTGATCTGGGGACAAATCAAGTATGATCAGCCACCTCGAACATTAGAGTTTATATACATGCCGCTTGGCAGATGCTGTGAGTGTTGACACCTCGTCACTTATTGATTGACTTCATTTATTTCACAATGACTGATTTGTGAGTACTTGAGGTGTGAATCTGGCCACGTGTCAAAAACAGTCCCAAGTAACTGTAGGCAGATCATACAATATAAAAACACTGCTGCTATATGATAGGCTAAAAAAACAATGTCAGATTCGCTTAAAAATAAACACCTCTCAATACCCATACAACATATATTATATTCTAATGAAATTACTTATGATCAGTATTGCCTCTGCAGCACAGATAAAATATATTGAAAATAACATATACTTAGTTATTTCACTATTGAAATAAGAAAAGATCATGTGCATTATTGGTTTTACTTTTGTGTGCCATATTTTAAAAAATGAAAAAATATCGTTTGATTATAATGTAATATTTTTTTAATTGCTAATAAAAAGGTAGAGATCTGTGCATTTATAACGTCTTCCAACAAGGTGACAAGTGGCGGCTTTGTATACCGAAATTACTTATGAACTATTCAATTTGAAATGGAAAGCATCCTTTCGATTGTTCACTGAGCATTATAGATTAATAAAATGCAAAGTTAATACCAATTCAAACGATACATATAAAAACGTTTAGGTATGGAATGTGAACATTAAGATATCTCGAAAGAAAAAAATGCATTAATAAAATCAAAAGAAGTCATTAAGAAATAATGTTTAAATAAAGTTAGATACACTACAGAAGTCAAATATACCTTGGAATTACTCGGGCGAATATAATTTAGAAACGTATTTTGAAACAGGAAACATATGTTCATCTTTTGTTAATATATACTGGTCCTGAGGAGGACCTTTGAGAAGGTAGAACGATTTGGTTAATCTCAGTCGGATTGCGTATCACTTTCGCTATCAGAAACTACATCATATATGATGATAGGTTCTGCACCCAAATTTCTCATCTCCTCTTCCATCTGTTCAATGTCGTCTGCTTTCTGTGTGACATAGTCATATAGTGTATTTCGGAGACCTTCAACTGTGCACAATCGCAGCCTGAGGGCATAGCGGTATGTTTTCAAGTTATCTCTGGCAGCTCTGTCATATCGTATTTGGAGCTCTTTCATCATGTTGTTCAGTACAAGCACCTGCTCACACGCCTTTTGAAATTTAGCGTCCATCTTTAAAACCTGAACCTGAAGAATATCAGCTGTTGAAGCCATATCTTAATGTACCTGTCAAATATTATGGAAGCGTAAATGAAGATTGTGATTTACTGACTGCTCTGGGGACAAATCAAGTATGATCAGCCACCTCGAACATTAGAGTTTATATACATGCCGCTTGGCAGATGCTGTGAGTGTTGACACCTCGTCACTCATTGATTGACTTCATTTATTTCACAATGACTGATGTGTGAGTACTTGAGGTGTGAATCTGGCCACGTGTCAAAAACAGTCCCAAGTAACTGTAGGCATATCATACAATATAAAGACACTGCTTTTATATGATAGGCTAAAAAAAACAATGTCAGATTCGCTTAAAAATGAACACCTCTCAATACCCATACAATATATATTATATTCTAATGAAATTACTTATGATCAGCATTGCCTCTGCAGCACAGATAAAATATATTGAAAATAACATATACTTAGTTATTTCACTATTGAAATAAGAAAAGATCATGTGCATTATTGGTTTTACTTTTGTGTGCCATATTTTAAAAAAATAAAAAATATCGCTTGTTTATAATGTAGTATTTTTTAAATTGCTAATAAAAATGTAGAGATCTATGCATTTATAACGTCTTCTAACAAGGTGACAAGTGGCGGTTTTTTATACGGTAATTACTTATGAACTATTCAATTTGAAATGGAAAGCATCCTTTTGATTGTTCACTGAGCATTATAGATTAATAAAATGCAAAGTTAATACCAATTCAAACGATACATATAAAAATGTTTAGGTATGGAATGTGAACATTAAGATATCTCGAAAGAAAAAAATGCATTAATAAAATCAAAAGAAGTCATTAAGAAATAATGTTTAAATAAAGTTAGATACACTACAGAAGTCAAATATACCTTGGAATTACTCGGGCGAATATAATTTAGAAACTTATTTTGAAACAGAAAACATATTTTCATCTTTTGTTAATATATACTGGTCCTGAGGAGGACCTTTGAGAAGGTAGAACGATTTGGTTAATCTCAGTCGGATTGCGTATCACTTTCGCTATCAAAAACTACATCATATATGATGATAGGTTCTGCACCCAAATTTCTCATCTCCTCTTCCATCTGTTCAATGTCGTCTGCTTTCTGTGTGACATAGTCATAAAGTGTATTTCAGAGACCTTCAACTGTGCACAATCGCAGCCTGAGGGCATAGCGGTAGGTTCTCAAGTTATCTCTGGCAGCTCTGTCATATCGTATTTGGAGCTCTTTCTTCATGTTGTTCAGTACAAGCACCTGCTCACACGCCTTTTGAAATTTAGCGTCCATCTTTAAAACCTGAACCTGAAGAATATCAGCTGTTGAAGCCATATCTTAATGTACCTGTCAAATATTATGGAAGCGTAAATGAAGATTGTGATTTACTGACTGCTCTGGGGACAAATCAAGTATGATCAGCCACCTCGAACATTAGAGTTTATATACATGCCGCTTGGCAGATGCTGTGAGTGTTGACACCTCGTCACTCATTGATTGACTTCATTTATTTCACAATGACTGATGTGTGAGTACTTGAGGTGTGAATCTGGCCACGTGTCAAAAACAGTCCCAAGTAACTGTAGGCATATCATACAATATAAAGACACTGCTTTTATATGATAGGCTAAAAAAAACAATGTCAGATTCGCTTAAAAATGAACACCTCTCAATACCCATACAATATATATTATATTCTAATGAAATTACTTATGATCAGCATTGCCTCTGCAGCACAGATAAAATATATTGAAAATAACATATACTTAGTTATTTCACTATTGAAATAAGAAAAGATCATGTGCATTATTGGTTTTACTTTTGTGTGCCATATTTTAAAAAATAAAAAATATCGTTTGTTTATAATGTAGTATTTTTTAAATTGCCAATAAAAATGTAGAGATCTATGCATTTATAACGTCTTCTAACAAGGTGACAAGTGGCGGTTTTTTATACGGTAATTACTTATGAACTATTCAATTTGAAATGGAAAGCATCCTTTTGATTGTTCACTGAGCATTATAGATTAATAAAATGCAAAGTTAATACCAATTCAAACGATACATATAAAAACGATTAGGTATGGAATGTGAACATTAAGATATCTCGAAAGAAAAAAATGCATTAATAAAATCAAAAGAAGTCATTAAGAAATAATGTTTAAATAAAGTTAGATACACTACAGAAGTCAAATATACCTTGGAATTACTCGGGCGAATATAATTTAGAAACTTATTTTGAAACAGGAATCATATTTTCATCTTTTGTTAATATATACTGGTCCTGAGGAGGACCTTTGAGAAGGTAGAACGATTTGGTTCTATGTGCATGTGCATTATTGGTTTTACTTTTGTGTGCCATATTTTAAAAAATAAAAAATATCGTTTGTTTATAATGTAGTATTTTTTAAATTGCCAATAAAAATGTAGAGATCTATGCATTTATAACGTCTTCTAACAAGGTGACAAGTGGCGGTTTTTTATACGGTAATTACTTATGAACTATTCAATTTGAAATGGAAAGCATCCTTTTGATTGTTCACTGAGCATTATAGATTAATAAAATGCAAAGTTAATACCAATTCAAACGATACATATAAAAACGATTAGGTATGGAATGTGAACATTAAGATATCTCGAAAGAAAAAAATGCATTAATAAAATCAAAAGAAGTCATTAAGAAATAATGTTTAAATAAAGTTAGATACACTACAGAAGTCAAATATACCTTGGAATTACTCGGGCGAATATAATTTAGAAACTTATTTTGAAACAGGAAACATATTTTCATCTTTTGTTAATATATACTGGTCCTGAGGAGGACCTTTGAGAAGGTAGAACGATTTGGTTAATCTCAGTCGGATTGCGTATCACTTTCGCTATCAAAAACTACATCATATATGATGATAGGTTCTGCACCCAAATTTCTCATCTCCTCTTCCATCTGTTCAATGTCGTCTGCTTTCTGTGTGACATAGTCATAAAGTGTATTTCGGAGACCTTCAACTGTGCACAATCGCAGCCTGAGGGCATAGCGGTATGTTCTCAAGTTATCTCTGGCAGCTCTGTCATATCGTATTTGGAGCTTTTTCATCATGTTGTTCAGTACAAGCACCTGCTCACACGCCTTTTGAAATTTAGCGTCCATCTTTAAAACCTGAACCTGAAGAATATCAGCTATTGAAGCCATATCTTAATGTACCTGTCAAATATGATGGAAGCGTAAATAAAGATTGTGATTTACTGACTGCTCTGGGGATAAATCAAGTATGATCAGCCACCTCGAACATTAGAGTTTATATACATGCCTCTTGGCAGATGCTGTGAGTGTTGACACCTCGTCACTCATTGATTGACTTCATTTATTTCACAATGACTGATGTGTGAGTACTTGAGGTGTGAGTCTAGCCACGTGTCAAAAACGGTCCCAAGTGACTGTAGGCTTATCATACAATATAAAGACACTGCTGCTATATGATAGGCTAAAAAAACAATGTCAGATTCGCTTAGAAATGAACACCTCTCAATACCCATACAATATATATTATATTCTAATGAAATTACTTATGATCAGTATTGCCTCTGCAGCACAGATAAAATATATTGAAAATAACATATACTTAGTTATTTCACTATTGAAATAAGAAAAGATCATGTGCATTATTGGTTTTACTTTTGTGTGCCATATTTTAAAAAATAACAAAAAATATCGTTTGTTTATAATGTAATATTTTTTTAATTGCTAATAAAAAGGTAGAGATCTATGCATTTATAACGTCTTCTAACAAGGTGACAAGTGGCGGCTTTGTATACCGTAATTACTTATGAACTATTCAATTTGAAATGGAAAGCATCCTTTTGATTGTTCACTGAGTATTATAGATTATTAAAATGCAAAGTTTTTACCAATTCAAACGATACATATAAAAACGTTTAGGTATGGAATATGAACATTAAGATATCTCGAAAGAAAAAAATGCATTAATAAAATGAAAAGAAGTCATTAAGAAATAATGTTTAAATAAAGTTAGATACACTACAGAAGTCAAATATACCTTGGAATTACTCGGGCGAATATAATTTAGAAACGTATTTTGAAACAGGAAACATATTTTCATCTTTTGTTAATATATACTGGTCCTGAGAAGGACCTTTGAGAAGGTAGAACGATTTGGTTAATCTCAGTCGGATTGCGTATCACTTTCGCTATCAGAAACTACATCATATATGATGATAGGTTCTGCACCCAAATTTCTCATCTCCTCTTCCATCTGTTCAATGTCGTCTGCTTTCTGTGTGACATAGTCATATAGTGTATTTCGGAGACCTTCAACTGTGCACAATCGCAGCCTGAGGGCATAGCGGTATGTTCTCAAGTTATCTCTGGCAGCTCTGTCATATCGTATTTGGAGCTCTTTCATCATGTTGTTCAGTACAAGCACCTGCTCACACGCCTTTTGAAATTTAGCGTCCATCTTTAAAACCTGAACCTGAAGAATATCAGCTGTTGAAGCCATATCTGAATGTACCTGTCAAATATGATGGAAGCGTAAATGAAGATTGTGATTTACTGACTGCTCTGGGGACAAATCAAGCATGATCAGCCACCTCGAACATTAGAGTTTATATACATGCCGCTTGGCAGATGCTGTGAGTGTTGACACCTCGTCACTCATTGATTGACTTCATTTATTTCACAATGACTGCTTTGTGAGTACTTGAGGTGTGAATCTGGCCACGTGTCAAAAACAGTCCCAAGTAACTGTAGGCAGATCATACAATATAAAAACACTGCTGCTATATGATAGGCTAAAAAAACAATGTCAGATTCGCTTAAAAATAAACACCTCTCAATACCCATACAACATATATTATATTCTAATGAAATTACTTATGATCAGTATTGCCTCTGCAGCACAGATAAAATATATTGAAAATAACATATACTTAGTTATTTCACTATTGAAATAAGAAAAGATCATGTGCATTATTGGTTTTACTTTTGTGTGCCATATTTTAAAAAATGAAAAAATATCGTTTGATTATAATGTAATATTTTTTTAATTGCTAATAAAAAGGTAGAGATCTGTGCATGTATAACGTCTTCCAACAAGGTGACAAGTGGCGGCTTTGTATACCGAAATTACTTATGAACTATTCAATTTGAAATGGAAAGCATCCTTTCGATTGTTCACTGAGCATTATAGATTAATAAAATGCAAAGTTAATACCAATTCAAACGATACATATAAAAACGTTTAGGTATGGAATGTGAACATTAAGATATCTCGAAAGAAAAAAATGCATTAATAAAATCAAAAGAAGTCATTAAGAAATAATGTTGAAATAAAGTTAGATACACTACAGAAGTCAAATATACCTTGGAATTACTCGGGCGAATATAATTTAGAAACGTATTTTGAAACAGGAAACATATGTTCATCTTTTGTTAATATATACTGGTCCTGAGGAGGACCTTTGAGAAGGTAGAACGATTTGGTTAATCTCAGTCGGATTGCGTATCACTTTCGCTATCAGAAACTACATCATATATGATGATAGGTTCTGCACCCAAATTTCTCATCTCCTCTTCCATCTGTTCAATGTCGTCTGCTTTCTGTGTGACATAGTCATATAGTGTATTTCGGAGACCTTCAACTGTGCACAATCGCAGCCTGAGGGCATAGCGGTATGTTCTCAAGTTATCTCTGGCAGCTCTGTCATATCGTATTTGGAGCTCTTTCATCATGTTGTTCAGTACAAGCACCTGCTCACACGCCTTTTGAAATTTAGCGTCCATCTTTAAAACCTGAACCTGAAGAATATCAGCTGTTGAAGCCATATCTTAATGTACCTGTCAAATATTATGGAAGCGTAAATGAAGATTGTGATTTACTGACTGCTCTGGGGACAAATCAAGTATGATCAGCCACCTCGAACATTAGAGTTTTTATACATGCCGCTTGGCAGATGCTGTGAGTGTTGACACCTCGTCACTCATTGATTGACTTCATTTATTTCACAATGACTGATGTGTGAGTACTTGAGGTGTGAATCTGGCCACGTGTCAAAAACAGTCCCAAGTAACTGTAGGCATATCATACAATATAAAGACACTGCTTTTATATGATAGGCTAAAAAAACAATGTCAGATTCGCTTAAAAATGAACACCTCTCAATACCCATACAATATATATTATATTCTAATGAAATTACTTATGATCAGCATTGCCTCTGCAGCACAGAT
The DNA here is from genome assembly GCA_964017125.1 of Flabesymbios commensalis. NCBI lineage: Eukaryota > Metazoa > Annelida > Polychaeta > Terebellida > Flabelligeridae > Flabesymbios > Flabesymbios commensalis. Next base: position 54,197,093 of record OZ024915.1, read on the forward strand.
AAAATATATTGAAAATAACATATACTTAGTTATTTCACTATTGAAATAAGAAAAGATCATGTGCATTATTGGTTTTACTTTTGTGTGCCATATTTAAAAAAAATAAAAAATATCGTTTGTTTATAATGTAGTATTTTTTAAATTGCTAATAAAAATGTAGAGATCTATGCATTTATAACGTCTTCTAACAAGGTGACAAGTGGCGGTTTTTTATACGGTAATTACTTATGAACTATTCAATTTGAAATGGAAAGCATCCTTTTGATTGTTCACTGAGCATTATAGATTAATAAAATGCAAAGTTAATACCAATTCAAACGATACATATAAAAACGTTTAGGTATGGAATATGAACATTAAGATATCTCGAAAGAAAAAAATGCATTAATAAAATGAAAAGAAGTCATTAAGAAATAATGTTTAAGTAAAGTTAGATACACTACAGAAGTCAAATATACCTTGGAATTACTCGGGCGAATATAATTTAGAAACTTATTTTGAAACAGGAAACATATTTTCATCTTTTGTTAATATATACTGGTCCTGAGGAGGACCTTTGAGAAGGTAGAACGATTTGGTTAATCTCAGTCGGATTGCGTATCACTTTCGCTATCAAAAACTACATCATATATGATGATAGGTTCTGCACCCAAATTTCTCATCTCCTCTTCCATCTGTTCAATGTCGTCTGCTTTCTGTGTGACATAGTCATAAAGTGTATTTCGGAGACCTTCAACTGTGCACAATCGCAGCCTGAGGGCATAGCGGTATGTTCTCAAGTTATCTCTGGCAGCTCTGTCATATCGTATTTGGAGCTCTTTCATCATGTTGTTCAGTACAAGCACCTGCTCACACGCCTTTTGAAATTTAGCGTCCATCTTTAAAACCTGAACCTGAAGAATATCAGCTGTTGAAGCCATATCTTAATGTACCTGTCAAATATGATGGAAGCGTAAATAAAGATTGTGATTTACTGACTGCTCTGGGGATAAATCAAGTATGATCAGCCACCTCGAACATTAGAGTTTATATACATGCCTCTTGGCAGATGCTGTGAGTGTTGACACCTCGTCACTCATTGATTGACTTCATTTATTTCACAATGACTGATGTGTGAGTACTTGAGGTGTGAGTCTAGCCACGTGTCAAAAACGGTCCCAAGTGACTGTAGGCTTATCATACAATATAAAGACACTGCTGCTATATGATAGGCTAAAAAAACAATGTCAGATTCGCTTAAAAATGAACACCTCTCAATACCCATACAATATATATTATATTCTAATGAAATTACTTATGATCAGCATTGCCTCTGCAGCACAGATAAAATATATTAAAAATAACATATACTTAGTTATTTCACTATTGAAATAAGAAAAGATCATGTGCATTATTGGTTTTACTTTTGTGTGCCATATTTTAAAAAAATAAAAAATATCGTTTGTTTATAATGTAGTATTTTTTAAATTGCTAATAAAAATGTAGAGATCTATGCATTTATAACGTCTTCTAACAAGGTGACAAGTGGCGGTTTTTTATACGGTAATTACTTATGAACTATTCAATTTGAAATGGAAAGCATCCTTTTGATTGTTCACTGAGCATTATAGATTAATAAAATGCAAAGTTAATACCAATTCAAACGATACATATAAAAACGTTTAGGTATGGAATGTGAACATTAAGATATCTCGAAAGAAAAAAATGCATTAATAAAATCAAAAGAAGTCATTAAGAAATAATGTTTAAATAAAGTTAGATACACTACAGAAGTCAAATATACCTTGGAATTACTCGGGCGAATATAATTTAGAAACGTATTTTGAAACAGGAAACATATTTTCATCTTTTGTTAATATATACTGGTCCTGAGGAAGACCTTTGAGAAGGTAGAACGATTTGGTTAATCTCAGTCGCATTGCGTATCACTTTCGCTATCAGAAACTACATCATATATGATGATAGGTTCTGCACCCAAATTTCTCATCTCCTCTTCCATCTGTTCAATGTCGTCTGCTTTCTGTGTGACATAGTCATATAGTGTATTTCGGAGACCTTCAACTGTGCACAATCGCAGCCTGAGGGCATAGCGGTATGTTCTCAAGTTATCTCTGGCAGCTCTGTCATATCGTATTTGGAGCTCTTTCATCATGTTGTTCAGTACAAGCACCTGCTCACACGCCTTTTGAAATTTAGCGTCCATCTTTAAAACCTGAACCTGAAGAATATCAGCTGTTGAAGCCATATCTTAATGTACCTGTCAAATATGATGGAAGCGTAAATAAAGATTGTGATTTACTGACTGCTCTGGGGATAAATCAAGTATGATCAGCCACCTCGAACATTAGAGTTTATATACATGCCTCTTGGCAGATGCTGTGAGTGTTGACACCTCGTCACTCATTGATTGACTTCATTTATTTCACAATGACTGATGTGTGAGTACTTGAGGTGTGAGTCTAGCCACGTGTCAAAAACGGTCCCAAATAACTGTAGGCATATCATACAATATAAAGACACTGCTGCTATATGATAGGCTAAAAAAACAATGTCAGATTCGCTTAAAAATGAACACCTCTCAATACCCATACAATATATATTATATACTGATGAAATTACTTATGATCAGCATTGCCTCTGCAGCACAGATAAAATATATTGAAAATAACATATACTTAGTTATTTCACTATTGAAATAAGAAAAGATCATGTGCATTATTGGTTTTACTTTTGTGTGCCATATTTAAAAAAAATAAAAAATATCGTTTGTTTATAATGTAGTATTTTTTAAATTGCTAATAAAAATGTAGAGATCTATGCATTTATAACGTCTTCTAACAAGGTGACAAGTGACGGTTTTTTATACCGTAATTACTTATGAACTATTCAATTTGAAATGGAAAGCATCCTTTTGATTGTTCACTGAGCATTATAGATTAATAAAATGCAAAGTTAATACCAATTCAAACGATACATATAAAAACGTTAAGGTATGGAATGTGAACATTAAGATATCTCGAAAGAAAAAAATGCATTAATAAAATCAAAAGAAGTCATTAAGAAATAATGTTTAAATAAAGTTAGATACACTACAGAAGTCAAATATACCTTGGAATTACTCGGGCGAATATAATTTAGAAACGTATTTTGAAACAGGAAACATATTTTCGTCTTTTGTTAATATATACTGGTCCTGAGAAGGACCTTTGAGAAGGTAGAACGATTTGGTTAATCTCAGTCGGATTGCGTATCACTTTCGCTATCAGAAACTACATCATATATGATGATAGGTTCTCAACCCAATTTTCTCATCTCCTCTTCCATCTGTTCAATGTCGTCTGCTTTCTGTGTGACATAGTCATATAGTGTATTTCGGAGACCTTCAACTGTGCACAATCGCAGCCTGAGGGCATAGCGGTATGTTCTCAAGTTATCTCTGGCAGCTCTGTCATATCGTATTTGGAGCTCTTTCATCATGTTGTTCAGTACAAGCACCTGCTCACACGCCTTTTGAAATTTAGCGTCCATCTTTAAAACCTGAACCTGAAGAATATCAGCTGTTGAAGCCATATCTGAATGTACCTGTCAAATATGATGGAAGCGTAAATGAAGATTGTGATTTACTACTGACTGCTCTGGGGACAATTCAAGTATGATCAGCCACCTCGAACATTAGAGTTTATATACATGCCTCTTGGCAGATGCTGTGAGTGTTGACACCTCGTCACTCATTGATTGACTTCATTTATTTCACAATGACTGATGTGTGAGTACTTGAGGTGTGAATCTGGCCACGTGTCAAAAACAGTCCCAAGTAACTGTAGGCATATCATACAATATAAAGACACTGCTTTTATATGATAGGCTAAAAAACAATGTCAGATTCGCTTAAAAATGAACACCTCTCAATACCCATACAATATATATTATATTCTAATGAAATTACTTATGATCAGCATTGCCTCTGCAGCACAGATAAAATATATTGAAAATAACATATACTTAGTTATTTCACTATTGAAATAAGAAAAGATCATGTGCATTATTGGTTTTACTTTTGTGTGCCATATTTTAAAAAAATAAAAAATATCGTTTGTTTATAATGTAGTATTTTTTAAATTGCTAATAAAAATGTAGAGATCTATGCATTTATAACGTCTTCTAACAAGGTGACAAGTGGCGGTTTTTTATACGGTAATTACTTATGAACTATTCAATTTGAAATGGAAAGCATCCTTTTGATTGTTCACTGAGCATTATAGATTAATAAAATGCAAAGTTAATACCAATTCAAACGATACATATAAAAACGTTTAGGTATGGAATGTGAACATTAAGATATCTCGAAAGAAAAAAATGCATTAATAAAATCAAAAGAAGTCATTAAGAAATAATGTTTAAATAAAGTTAGATACACTACAGAAGTCAAATATACCTTGGAATTACTCGGGCGAATATAATTTAGAAACGTATTTTGAAACAGGAAACATATTTTTATCTTTTGTTAATATATACTGGTCCTGAGAAGGACCATTGAGAAGGTAGAACGATTTGGTTAATCTCAGTCGGATGCGTATCACTTTCGCTATCAGAATCTACATCATATATGATGATAGGTTCTGCTCCCAAATTTCTCATCTCCTCTTCCATCTGTTCAATGTCGTCTGCTTTCTGTGTGACATAGTCATATAGTGTATTTCGGAGACCTTCAACTGTGCACAATCGCAGCCTGAGGGCATAGCGGTATGTTCTCAAGTTATCTCTGGCAGCTCTGTCATATCGTATTTGGAGCTCTTTCATCATGTTGTTCAGTACAAGCACCTGCTCACACGCCTTTTGAAATTTAGCGTCCATCTTTAAAACCTGAACCTGAAGAATATCAGCTGTTGAAGCCATATCTTAATGTACCTGTCAAATATGATAGAAGCGTAAATGAAGATTTTGATTTACTGACTGCTCTGGAGACAAATCAAGTATGATCAGCCATCTCGAACATTAGAGTTTATATACATGCAGCTTGGCAGATGCTGTGAGTGTTGACACCTCGTCACTCTTTGATTGACTTCATTTATTTCACAATGACTGATGTGTGAGTACTTGAGGTGTGAATCTGGCCACGTGTCAAAAACAGTCCCAAGTAACTGTAGGCATATCATACAATATAAAGACACTGCTGCTATATGATAGGCTAAAAAAACAATGTCAGATTCGCTTAAAAAAAACACCTCTCAATACCCATACAATATATATAATATTCTAATGAAAGTACTGATGATCAGCATTGCCTCTGCAGCACAGATAAAATATATTGAAAATAACGTATACTTAGTTATTTCACTATTGAAATAAGAAAAGATCATGTGCATTATTGGTTTTACTTTTGTGTGCCATATTTTAAAAAATTAAAAAATATCGTTTGTTTATAATGTAATATATTTTAAATTGCTAATAAAAAGGTAGAGATCTATGCATTTATAACGTCTTCTAACAAGGTGACAAGTGGCGGCTTTTTATACCGTAATTACTTATGAACTATTCAATTTGAAATGGAAAGCATCCTTTTGATTGTTCACTGAGCATTATAGATTAATAAAATGCAAAGATAATACCAATTCACACGATACATATAAAAACGTTTAGGTATGGAATATGAACATCAAGATATCTCGAAAGAAAAAAATGCATTAATAAAATCAAAAGAAGTCATTAAGAAATAATGTTTAAATAAAGTTAGATACACTACAGAAGTCAAATATACCTTGGAATTACTCGGGCGAATATAATTTAGAAATGTATTTTGAAACAGGAAACATATTTTCATCTTTTGTTAATATATACTGGTCCTGAGAAGGACCTTTGAGAAGGTAGAACGATTTGGTTAATCTCAGTCGGATGCGTATCACTTTCGCTATCAGAATCTACATCATATATGATGATAGGTTCTGCTCCCAAATTTCTCATCTCCTCTTCCATCTGCTCAATGTCGTCTGCTTTCTGTGTGACATAGTCATATAGCGTATTTCGGAGACCTTCAACTGTGCACAATCGCAGCCTGAGGGCATAGCGGTATGTTCTCAAGTTATCTCTGGCAGCTCTGTCATATCGTATTTGGAGCTCTTTCATCATGTTGTTCAGTACAAGCACCTGCTCACACGCCTTTTGAAATTTAGCGTCCATCTTTAAAACCTGAACCTGAAGAATATCAGCTGTTGAAGCCATATCTTAATGTACCTGTCAAATATGATGGAAGCGTAAATGAAGATTGTGATTTACTGACTGCTCTGGGGACAATTCAAGTATGATCAGCCACCTCGAACATTAGAGTTTATATACATGCCGCTTGGCAGATGCTGTGAGTGTTGACACCTCGTCACTCATTGATTGACTTCATTTGTTTCACAATGACTGATGTGTGAGTACTTGAGGTGTGAATCTGGCCACGTGTCAAAAACAGTCCCAAGTAACTGTAGGCATATCATACAATATAAAGACACTGCTGCTATGTGATAGGCTAAAAAAACAATGTCAGATTCGCTTAAAAATGAACACCTCTCAATACCCATACAATATATATTATATTCTAATGAAATTACTTATGATCAGCATTGCCTCTGCAGCACAGATAAAATATATTGAAAATAACATATACTTTGTTATTTCACTATTGAAATAATAAAAGATCATGTGCATTATTGGTTTTACTTTTGTGTGCCATATTTTAAAAAATGAAAAAATATCGTTTGTTTATAATGTAATATTTTTTAATTGCTAATATAAAGGTAGAGATCTATGCATTTATAACATCTTCTAATAAGGTGACAAGTGGCGGCTTTGTATACCGTAATTACTTATGAACTATTCAATTTGAAAGGGAAAGCATCCTTTTGATTGTTCCCTGAGCATTATAGATTATTAAAATGCAAAGTTTTTACCAATTCAAACGATACATATAAAAACGTTTAGGTATGGAATATGAACATTAAGATATCTCGAAAGAAAAAAATGCATTAATAAAATCACAAGAAGTCATTAGGAAATAATGTTTAAATAAAGTTAGATACACTACAGAAGTCAAATATACCTTGGAATTACTCGGGCGAATATAATTTAGAAACGTATTTTGAAACAGGAAACATATTTTCATCTTTTGTTAATATATACTGGTCCTGAGAAGGACCTTTGAGAAGGTAGAACGATTTGGTTAATCTCTGTCGGATTGCGTATCACTTTCGCTATCAGAAACAACATCATATATGATGATAGGTTCTGCACCCAAATTTCTCATCTCCTCTTCCATCTGTTCAATGTCGTCTGCTTTCTGTGTGACATAGTCATATAGTGTATTTCGGAGACCTTCAACTGTGCGCAATCGCAGCCTGAGGGCATAGCGGTATGTTCTCAAGTTATCTCTGGCAGCTCTGTCATATCGTATTTGGAGCTCTTTCATCATGTTGTTCAGTACAAGCACCTGCTCACACGCCTTTTGAAATTTAGCGTCCATCTTTAAAACCTGAACCTGAAGAATATCAGCTGTTGAAGCCATATCTTAATGTACCTGTCAAATATGATGGAAGCGTAAATGAAGATTGTGATTTACTGACTGCTCTGGGGACAATTCAAGTATGATCAGCCACCTCGAACATTAGAGTTTATATACATGCCGCTTGGCAGATGCTGTGAGTGTTGACACCTCGTCACTCATTGATTGACTTCATTTGTTTCACAATGACTGATGTGTGAGTACTTGAGGTGTGAATCTGGCCACGTGTCAAAAACAGTCCCAAGTAACTGTAGGCATATCATACAATATAAAGACACTGCTGCTATGTGATAGGCTAAAAAAACAATGTCAGATTCGCTTAAAAATGAACACCTCTCAATACCCATACAATATATATTATATTCTAATGAAATTACTCATGATCAGCATTGCCTCTGCAGCACAGATAAAATATATTGAAAATAACATATACTTTGTTATTTCACTATTGAAATAATAAAAGATCATGTGCATTATTGGTTTTACTTTTGTGTGCCATATTTTAAAAAATGAAAAAATATCGTTTGTTTATAATGTAATATTTTTTTAATTGCTAATATAAAGGTAGAGATCTATGCATTTATAACATCTTCTAATAAGGTGACAAGTGGCGGCTTTGTATACCGTAATTACTTATGAACTATTCAATTTGAAAGGGAAAGCATCCTTTTGATTGTTCCCTGAGCATTATAGATTATTAAAATGCAAAGTTTTTACCAATTCAAACGATACATATAAAAACGTTTAGGTATGGAATATGAACATTAAGATATCTCGAAAGAAAAAAATGCATTAATAAAATCACAAGAAGTCATTAGGAAATAATGTTTAAATAAAGTTAGATACACTACAGAAGTCAAATATACCTTGGAATTACTCGGGCGAATATAATTTAGAAACGTATTTTGAAACAGGAAACATATTTTCATCTTTTGTTAATATATACTGGTCCTGAGAAGGACCTTTGAGAAGGTAGAACGATTTGGTTAATCTCTGTCGGATTGCGTATCACTTTCGCTATCAGAAACAACATCATATATGATGATAGGTTCTGCACCCAAATTTCTCATCTCCTCTTCTATCTGTTCAATGTCGTCTGCTTTCTGTGTGACATAGTCATATAGTGTATTTCGGAGACCTTCAACTGTGCACAATCGCAGCCTGAGGGCATAGCGGTATGTTCTCAAGTTATCTCTGGCAGCTCTGTCATATCGTATTTGGAGCTCTTTCATCATGTTGTTCAGTACAAGCACCTGCTCACACGCCTTTTGAAATTTAGCGTCCATCTTTAAAACCTGAACCTGAAGAATATCAGCTGTTGAAGCCATATCTTAATGTACCTGTCAAATATGATGGAAGCGTAAATGAAGATTGTGATTTACTGACTGCTCTGGGGACAATTCAAGTATGATCAGCCACCTCGAACATTAGAGCTTATATACATGCCGCTTGGCAGATGCTGTGAGTGTTGACACCTCGTCACTCATTGATTGACTTCATTTATTTCACAATGACTGATGTGTGAGTACTTGAGGTGTGAATCTGGCCACGTCTCAAAAACAGTCCCAAGTAACTGTAGGCATATCATACAATATAAAGACACTGCTGCTATGTGATAGGCTAAAAAAACAATGTCAGATTCGCTTAAAAATGAACACCTCTCAATACCCATACAATATATATTATATTCTAATGAAATTACTTATGATCAGCATTGCCTCTGCAGCACAGATAAAATATATTGAAAATAACATATACTTAGTTATTTCACTATTGAAATAAGAAAAGATCATGTGCATTATTGGTTTTACTTTTGTGTGCCATATTTTAAAAAATGAAAAAATATCGTTTGTTTATAATGTAATATTTTTTTAATTGCTAATAAAAAGGTAGAGATCTATGCATTTATAACGTCTTCTAACAAGGAGACAAGTGGCGGCTTTGTATACCGTAATTACTTATGAACTATTCAATTTGAAATGGAAAGCATCCTTTTGATTGTTCACTGAGCATTATAGATTATTAAAATGGAAAGTTTTTACCAATTCAAACGATACATATAAAAACGTTTAGGTATGGAATATGACCATTAAGATATCTCGAAAGAAAAAAATGCATTAATAAAATCAAAAGAAGTCACTAAGAAATAATGTTTAAATAAAGTTAGATACACTACAGAAGTCAAATATACCTTGGAATTACTCGGGCGAATATAATTTAGAAACGTATTTTGAAACAGGAAAAATATTTTCATCTTTTGTTAGTATATACTGGTCCTGAGAAGGACCTTTGAGAAGGTAGAACAATTTGGTTAATCTCAGTCGGATTGCGTATCACTTTCGCTATCAGAAACTACATCATATATGATGATAGGTTCTGCACCCAAATTTCTCATCTCCTCTTCCATCTGTTCAATGTCGTCTGCTTTCTGTGTGACATAGTCATATAGTGTATTTCGGAGACCTTCAACTGTGCACAATCGCAGCCTGAGGGCATAGCGGTATGTTCTCAAGTTATCTCTGGCAGCTCTGTCATATCGTATTTGGAGCTCTTTCATCATGTTGTTCAGTACAAGCACCTGCTCACCTGCTCATTGATTGACCTCATTTATTTCACAATGACTGATGTGTGAGTACTTGAGGTGTGAATCTGGCCACGTGTCAAAAACAGTCCCAAGTAACTGTAGGCATATCATACAATATAAAGACACTGCTGCTATGTGATAGGCTAAAAAAAAACAATGTCAGATTCGCTTAAAAATGAACACCTCTCAATACCCATACAATATATATTATATTCTAATGAAATTACTTATGATCAGCATTTCCTCTGCAGCACAGATAAAATATATTGAAAATAACATATACTTAGTTATTTCACTATTGAAATAATAAAAGATCATGTGCATTATTGGTTTTACTTTTGTGTGCCATATTTTAAAAAATGAAAAAATATTGTTTGTTTATAATGTAATATTTTTTTAATTGCTATTAAAAAGGTAGAGATCTATGCATTTATAACGTCTTCTAACAAGGTGACAAGTGGCGGCTTTGTATACCGTAATTACTTATGAACTATTCAATTTGAAATGGAAAGCATCCTTTTGATTGTTCACTGAGCATTATAGATTATTAAAATGCAAAGTTTTTACCAATTCAAACGATACATATAAAAACGTTTAGGTATGGAATATTTTGATTGTTCACTGAGCATTATAGATTATTAAAATGCAAAGTTTTTACCAATTCAAACGATACATATAAAAACGTTTAGGTATGGAATATGACCATTAAGATATCTCGAAAGAAAAACATGCATTAATAAAATCAAAAGAAGTCACTAAGAAATAATGTTTAAATAAAGTTAGATACACTACAGAAGTCAAATATACCTTGGAATTACTTGGGCGAATATAATTTAGAAACGTATTTTGAAACAGGAAAAATATTTTCATCTTTTGTTAGTATATACTGATCCTGAGAAGGACCTTTGAGAAGGTAGAACGATTTGGTTAATCTCAGTCGGATTGCGTATCACTTTCGCTATCAGAAACTACATCATATATGATGATAGGTTCTGCACCCAAATTTCTCATCTCCTCTTCCATCTGTTCAATGTCGTCTGCTTTCTGTGTGACATAGTCATATAGTGTATTTCGGAGACCTTCAACTGTGCACAATCGCAGCCTGAGGGCATAGCGGTATGTTCTCAAGTTATCTCTGGCAGCTCTGTCATATCGTATTTGGAGCTCTTTCATCATGTTGTTCAGTACAAGCACCTGCTCACACGCCTTTTGAAATTTAGCGTCCATCTTTAAAACCTGAACCTGAAGAATATCAGCTGTTGAAGCCATATCTTAATGTACCTGTCAAATATGATGGAAGCGTAAATGAAGATTGTGATTTACTGACTGCTCTGGGGACAATTCAAGTATGATCAGCCACCTCGAACATTAGAGTTTATATACATGCCGCTTGGCAGATGCTGTGAGTGTTGAAACCTCGTCACTCATTGATTGACTTCATTTATTTCACAATGACTGATGTGTGAGTACTTGAGGTGTGAATCTGGCCACGTGTCAAAAACAGTCCCAAGTAACTGTAGGCATATCATACAATATAAAGACACTGCTGCTATGTGATAGGCTAAAAAAAACAATGTCAGATTCGCTTAAAAATGAACACCTCTCAATACCCATACAATATATATTATATTCTAATGAAATTACTTATGATCAGCATTGCCTCTGCAGCACAGATAAGATATATTGAAAATAACATATACTTAGTTATTTCACTATTGAAATAATAAAAGATCATGTGCATTGTTGGTTTTACTTTTGTGTGCCATATTTTAAAAAATGAAAAAATATCGTTTGTTTATAATGTAATATTGTTTTAATTGCTAATAAAAAGGTAGAGATCTATGCATTTATAACGTCTTCTAACAAGGTGACAAGTGGCGGCTTTGTATACCGTAATTACTTATGAACTATTCAATTTGAAATGGAAAGCATCCTTTTGATTGTTCACTGAGCATTATAGATTATTAAAATGCAAAGTTTTTACCAATTCAAACGATACATATAAAAACGTTTAGGAATGGAATATGAACATTAAGATATCTCGAAAGAAAAAAATGCATTAATAAAATCAAAAGAAGTCATTAAGAAATAATGTTTAAATAAAGTTAGATACACTACAGAAGTCAAATATACCTTGGAATTACTCGGGCGAATATAATTTAGAAACGTATTTTGAAACAGGAAACATATTTTTATCTTTTGTTAATATATACTGGTCCTGAGAAGGACCTTTGAGAAGGTAGAACGATTTGGTTAATCTCAGTCGGATTGCGTATCACTTTCGCTATCAGAAACTACATCATATATGATGATAGGTTCTGCACCCAAATTTCGCATCTCCTCTTCCATCTGTTCAATGTCGTCTGCTTTCTGTGTGACATAGTCATATAGTGTATTTCGGAGACCTTCAACTGTGCACAATCGCAGCCTGAGGGCATAGCGGTATGTTCTCAAGTTATTTCTGGCAGCTCTGTCATATCGTATTTGGAGCTCTTTCATCATGTTGTTCAGTACAAGCACCTTCTCACACGCCTTTTGAAATTTAGCGTCCATCTTTAAAACCTGAACCTGAAGAATATCAGCTGTTGAAGCCATATCTTAATGTACCTGTCAAATATGATGGAAGCGTAAATGAAGATTGTGATTTACTGACTGCTCTGGGGACAATTCAAGTATGATCAGCCACCTCGAACATTAGAGTTTATATACATGCCGCTTGGCAGATGCTGTGAGTGTTGAAACCTCGTCACTCATTGATTGACTTCATTTATTTCACAATGACTGATGTGTGAGTACTTGAGGTGTGAATCTGGCCACGTGTCAAAAACAGTCCCAAGTAACTGTAGGCATATCATACAATATAAAGACACTGCTGCTATGTGATAGGCTAAAAAAAACAATGTCAGATTCGCTTAAAAATGAACACCTCTCAATACCCATACAATATATATTATATTCTAATGAAATTACTTATGATCAGCATTGCCTCTGCTGCACAGATAAGATATATTGAAAATAACATATACTTAGTTATTTCACTATTGAAATAATAAAAGATCATGTGCATTATTGGTTTTACTTTTGTGTGCCATATTTTAAAAAATGAAAAAATATCGTTTGTTTATAATGTAATATTGTTTTAATTGCTAATAAAAAGGTAGAGATCTATGCATTTATAACGTCTTCTAACAAGGTGACAAGTGGCGGCTTTGTATACCGTAATTAGTTATGAACTATTCAATTTGAAATGGAAAGCATCCTTTTGATTGTTCACTGAGCATTATAGATTATTAAAATGCAAAGTTTTTACCAATTCAAACGATACATATAAAAACGTTTAGGTATGAAATATGAACATTAAGATATCTTGAAAGAAAAAAATGCATTAATAAAATCAAAAGATGTCATTAAGAAATAATGTTTAAATAAAGTTAGATACACTACAGAAATCAAATATACCTTGGAATTACTCGGGCGAATATAATTTAGAAACGTATTTTGAAACAGGAAAAATATTTTCATCTTTTGTTAGTATATACTGGTCCTGAGAAGGACCTTTGAGAAGGTAGAACGATTTGGTTAATCTCAGTCGGATTGCGTATCACTTTCGCTATCAGTAACTACATCATATATGATGATAGGTTCTGCACCCAAATTTCTCATCTCCTCTTCCATCTGTTCAATGTCGTCTGCTTTCTGTGTGACATAGTCATATAGTGTATTTCGAAGACCTTCAACTGTGCACAATCGCAGCCTGAGGGCATAGCGGTATGTTCTCAAGTTATCTCTGGCAGCTTTGTCATATCGTATTTGGAGCTCTTTCATCATGTTGTTCAGTACAAGCACCTGCTCACACGCCTTTTGAAAATTAGCGTCAATCTTTAAAACCTGAACCTGAAGAATATCAGCTGTTGAAGCCATATCTTAATGTACCTGTCAAATATGATGGAAGCGTAAATGAAGATTGTGATTTACTGACTGCTCTGGGGACAATTCAAGTATGATCAGCCACCTCGAACATTAGAGTTTATATACATGCCGCTTGGCAGATGCTGTGAGTGTTGACACCTCGTCACTCATTGATTGACTTCATTTATTTCACAATGACTGATGTGTGAGTACTTGAGGTGTGAATCTGGCCACGTGTCAAAAACAGTGCCAAGTAACTGTAGGCATATCATACAATATAAAGACACTGCTGCTATGTGATAGGCTAAAAAAAACAATGTCAGATTCGCTTAAAAATGAACACCTCTCAATACCCATACAATATATATTATATTCTAATGAAATTACTTATAATCAGCATTGCCTCTGCAGCACAGATAAAATATATTGAAAATAACATATACTTAGTTATTTCACTATTGAAATAATAAAAGATCATGTGCATTATTGGTTTTACTTTTGTGTGCCATATTTTAAAAAATGAAAAAATATCGTTTGTTTATAATGTAATATTGTTTAAATTGCTAATAAAAAGGTAGAGATCTATGCATTTATAACGTCTTCTAACAAGGTGACAAGTGGCGGCTTTGTATACCGTAATTACTTATGAACTATTCAATTTGAAATGGAAAGCATCCTTTTGATTGTTCACTGAGCATTATAGATTATTAAAATGCAAAGTTTTTACCAATTCAAACGATACATATAAAAACGTTTAGGTATGGAATATGAACATTAAGATATCTCGAAAGAAAAAAATGCATTAATAAAATCAAATGAAGTCATTAAGAAATAATGTTTAAATAAAGTTAGATACACTACAGAAGTCAAATATACCTTGGAATTACTCGGGCGAATATAATTTAGAAACGTATTTTGAAACAGGAAACATATTTTTATCTTTTGTTAATATATACTGGTCCTGAGAAGGACCTTTGAGAAGGTAGAGCGATTTGGTTAATCTCAGTCGGATTGCGTATCACTTTCGCTATCAGAAACTACATCATATATGGTGATAGGTTCTGCACCCAAATTTCTCATCTCCTCTTCCATCTGTTCAATGTCGTCTGCTTTCTGTGTGACATAGTCATATAGTGTATTTCGGAGACCTTCAACTGTGCACAATCGCAGCCTGAGGGCATAGTGGTATGTTCTCAAGTTATCTCTGGCAGCTCTGTCATATCGTATTTGGAGCTCTTTCATCATGTTGTTCAGTACAAGCACCTGCTCACACGCCTTTTGAAATTTAGCGTCCATCTTTAAAACCTGAACCTGAAGAATATCAGCTGTTGAAGCCATATCTTAATGTACCTGTCAAATATGATGGAAGCGTAAATGAAGATTGAGATTTACTGACTGCTCTGGGGACAATTCAAGTATGATCAGCCACCTCGAACATTAGAGTTTATATACATGCCGCTTGGCAGATGCTGTGAGTGTTGACACCTCGTCACTCATTGATTGACTTCATTTATTTCACAATGACTGATGTGTGAGTACTTGAGGTGTGAATCTGGCCACGTGTCAAAAACAGTCCCAAGTAACTGTAGGCATATCATACAATATAAAGACACTGCTGCTATGTGATAGGCTAAAAAAAACAAGGTCAGATTCGCCTAAAAATGAACACCTCTCAATACCCATACAATATATATTATATTCTAATGAAATTACTTATGATCAGCATTGCCTCTGCAGCACAGATAAAATATATTGAAAATAACATATACTTAGTTATTTCACTATTGAAATAATAAAAGATCATGTGCATTATTGGTTTTACTTTTGTGTGCCATATTTTAAAAAATGAAAAAATATCGTTTGTTTATAATGTAATATTGTTTTAATTGCTAATAAAAAGGTAGAGATCTATGCATTTATAACGTCTTCTAACAAGGTGACAAGTGGCGGCTTTGTATACCGTAATTACTTATGAACTATTCAATTTGAAATGGAAAGCATCCTTTTGATTGTTCACTGAGCATTATAGATTATTAAAATGCAAAGTTTTTACCAATTCAAACGATACATATAAAAACGTTTAGGTATGGAATATGAACATTAAGATATCTCGAATGAAAAAAATGCATTAAGAAAATCAAAAGAAGTCATTAAGAAATAATGTTTAAATAAAGTTAGATACACTACAGAAGTCAAATATACCTTGGAATTACTCGGGCGAATATAATTTAGAAACGTATTTTGAAACAGGAAACATATTTTTATCTTTTGTTAATATATACTGGTCCTGAGAAGGACCTTTGAGAAGGTAGAACGATTTGGTTAATCTCAGTCGGATTGCGTATCACTTTCGCTATCAGAAACTACATCATATATGATGATAGGTTCTGCACCCAAATTTCTCATCTCCTCTTCCATCTGTTCAATGTCGTCTGCTTTCTGTGTGACATAGTCATATAGTGTATTTCGGAGACCTTCAACTGTGCACAATCGCAGCCTGAGGGCATAGCGGTATGTTCTCAAGTTATCTCTGGCAGCTCTGTCATATCGTATTTGGAGCTCTTTCATAATGTTGTTCAGTACAAGCACCTGCTCACACGCCTTTTGAAATTTAGCGTCCATCTTTAAAACCTGAACCTGAAGAATATTAGCTGTTGAAGCCATATCTTAATGTACCTGTCAAATATGATGGAAGCGTAAATGAAGATTGTGATTTACTGACTGCTCTGGGGACAATTCAAGTATAATCAGCCACCTCGAACATTAGAGTTTATATACATGCCGCTTGGCAGATGCTGTGAGTGTTGACACCTTGTCACTCATTGATTGACTTCATTTATTTCACAATGACTGATGTGTGAGTACTTGAGGTGTGAATCTGGCCACGTGTCAAAAACAGTCCCAAGTAACTGTAGGCATATCATACAATATAAAGACACTGCTGCTATGTGATAGGCTAAAAAAAAAAATGTCAGATTCGCTTAAAAATGAACACCTCTCAATACCCATACAATATATATTATATTCCAATGAAATTACTTATGATCAGCATTGCCTCTGCAGAACAGATAAAATATATTGAAAATAAAATATACTTAGTTATTTCACTATTGAAATAATAAAAGATCATGTGCATTATTGGTTTTACTTTTGTGTGCCATATTTTAAAAAATGAAAAAATATCGTTTGTTTATAATGTAATATTTTTTTAATTGCTAATATAAAGGTAGAGATCTATGCATTTATAACATCTTCTAATAAGGTGACAAGTGGCGGCTTTGTATACCGTAATTACTTATGAACTATTCAATTTGAAAGGGAAAGCATCCTTTTGATTGTTCCCTGAGCATTATAGATTATTAAAATGCAAAGTTTTTACCAATTCAAACGATACATATAAAAACGTTTAGGTATGGAATATGAACATTAAGATATCTCGAAAGAAAAAAATGCATTAATAAAATCAAAAGAAGTCATTAAGAAATAATGTTTAAATAAAGTTAGATACACTACAGAAGTCAAATATACCTTGAAATTACTCGGGCGAATATAATTTAGAAACGTATTTTGAAACAGGAAACATATTTTCATCTTTTGTTAATATATACTGGTCCTGAGAAGGACCTTTGAGAAGGTAGAACGATTTGGTTAATCTCAGTCGGATTGCGTATCACTTTCGCTATCAGAATCTACATCATATATGATGATAGGTTCTGCACCCAAATTTCTCATCTCCTCTTCCATCTGTTCAATGTCGTCTGCTTTCTGTGTGACATAGTCATATAGTGTATTTCGGAGACCTTCAACTGTGCACAATCGCAGCCTGAGGGCATAGCGGTATGTTCTCAAGTTATCTCTGGCAGCTCTGTCATATCGTATTTGGAGCTCTTTCATCATGTTGTTCAGTACAAGCACCAGCTCACACGCCTTTTGAAATTTAGCGTCCATCTTTAAAACCTGAACCTGAAGAATATCAGCTGTTGAAGCCATATCTTAATGTACCTGTCAAATATGATGGAAGCGTAAATGAAGATTGAGATTTACTGACTGCTCTGGGGACAATTCAAGTATGATCAGCCACCTCGAACATTAGAGTTTATATACATGCCGCTTGGCAGATGCTGTGAGTGTTGACACCTCGTCACTCATTGATTGACTTCATTTATTTCACAATGACTGATGTGTGAGTACTTGAGGTGTGAATCTGGCCACGTGTCAAAAACAGTCCCAAGTAACTGTAGGCATATCATACAATATAAAGACACTGCTGCTATGTGATAGGCTAAAAAAAACAAGGTCAGATTCGCCTAAAAATGAACACCTCTCAATACCCATACAATATATATTATATTCTAATGAAATTACTTATGATCAGCATTGCCTCTGCAGCACAGATAAAATATATTGAAAATAACATATACTTAGTTATTTCACTATTGAAATAATAAAAGATCATGTGCATTATTGGTTTTACTTTTGTGTGCCATATTTTAAAAAATGAAAAAATATCGTTTGTTTATAATGTAATATTGTTTTAATTGCTAATAAAAAGGTAGAGATCTATGCATTTATAACGTCTTCTAACAAGGTGACAAGTGGCGGCTTTGTATACCGTAATTACTTATGAACTATTCAATTTGAAATGGAAAGCATCCTTTTGATTGTTCACTGAGCATTATAGATTATTAAAATGCAAAGTTTTTACCAATTCAAACGATACATATAAAAACGTTTAGGTATGGAATATGAACATTAAGATATCTCGAATGAAAAAAATGCATTAAGAAAATCAAAAGAAGTCATTAAGAAATAATGTTTAAATAAAGTTAGATACACTACAGAAGTCAAATATACCTTGGAATTACTCGGGCGAATATAATTTAGAAACGTATTTTGAAACAGGAAACATATTTTTATCTTTTGTTAATATATACTGGTCCTGAGAAGGACCTTTGAGAAGGTAGAACGATTTGGTTAATCTCAGTCGGATTGCGTATCACTTTCGCTATCAGAAACTACATCATATATGATGATAGGTTCTGCACCCAAATTTCTCATCTCCTCTTCCATCTGTTCAATGTCGTCTGCTTTCTGTGTGACATAGTCATATAGTGTATTTCGGAGACCTTCAACTGTGCACAATCGCAGCCTGAGGGCATAGCGGTATGTTCTCAAGTTATCTCTGGCAGCTCTGTCATATCGTATTTGGAGCTCTTTCATAATGTTGTTCAGTACAAGCACCTGCTCACACGCCTTTTGAAATTTAGCGTCCATCTTTAAAACCTGAACCTGAAGAATATTAGCTGTTGAAGCCATATCTTAATGTACCTGTCAAATATGATGGAAGCGTAAATGAAGATTGTGATTTACTGACTGCTCTGGGGACAATTCAAGTATAATCAGCCACCTCGAACATTAGAGTTTATATACATGCCGCTTGGCAGATGCTGTGAGTGTTGACACCTTGTCACTCATTGATTGACTTCATTTATTTCACAATGACTGATGTGTGAGTACTTGAGGTGTGAATCTGGCCACGTGTCAAAAACAGTCCCAAGTAACTGTAGGCATATCATACAATATAAAGACACTGCTGCTATGTGATAGGCTAAAAAAAAAAATGTCAGATTCGCTTAAAAATGAACACCTCTCAATACCCATACAATATATATTATATTCCAATGAAATTACTTATGATCAGCATTGCCTCTGCAGAACAGATAAAATATATTGAAAATAACATATACTTAGTTATTTCACTATTGAAATAATAAAAGATCATGTGCATTATTGGTTTTACTTTTGTGTGCCATATTTTAAAAAATGAAAAAATATCGTTTGTTTATAATGTAATATTTTTTTAATTGCTAATATAAAGGTAGAGATCTATGCATTTATAACATCTTCTAATAAGGTGACAAGTGGCGGCTTTGTATACCGTAATTACTTATGAACTATTCAATTTGAAAGGGAAAGCATCCTTTTGATTGTTCCCTGAGCATTATAGATTATTAAAATGCAAAGTTTTTACCAATTCAAACGATACATATAAAAACGTTTAGGTATGGAATATGAACATTAAGATATCTCGAAAGAAAAAAATGCATTAATAAAATCAAAAGAAGTCATTAAGAAATAATGTTTAAATAAAGTTAGATACACTACAGAAGTCAAATATACCTTGAAATTACTCGGGCGAATATAATTTAGAAACGTATTTTGAAACAGGAAACATATTTTCATCTTTTGTTAATATATACTGGTCCTGAGAAGGACCTTTGAGAAGGTAGAACGATTTGGTTAATCTCAGTCGGATTGCGTATCACTTTCGCTATCAGAATCTACATCATATATGATGATAGGTTCTGCACCCAAATTTCTCATCTCCTCTTCCATCTGTTCAATGTCGTCTGCTTTCTGTGTGACATAGTCATATAGTGTATTTCGGAGACCTTCAACTGTGCACAATCGCAGCCTGAGGGCATAGCGGTATGTTCTCAAGTTATCTCTGGCAGCTCTGTCATATCGTATTTGGAGCTCTTTCATCATGTTGTTCAGTACAAGCACCAGCTCACACGCCTTTTGAAATTTAGCGTCCATCTTTAAAACCTGAACCTGAAGAATATCAGCTGTTGAAGCCATATCTTAATGTACCTGTCAAATATGATGGAAGCGTAAATGAAGATTGAGATTTACTGACTGCTCTGGGGACAATTCAAGTATGATCAGCCACCTCGAACATTAGAGTTTATATACATGCCGCTTGGCAGATGCTGTGAGTGTTGACACCTCGTCACTCATTGATTGACTTCATTTATTTCACAATGACTGATGTGTGAGTACTTGAGGTGTGAATCTGGCCACGTGTCAAAAACAGTCCCAAGTAACTGTAGGCATATCATACAATATAAAGACACTGCTGCTATGTGATAGGCTAAAAAAAACAATGTCAGATTCGCTTAAAAATGAACACCTCTCAATACCCATACAATATATATTATATTCTAATGAAATTACTTATGATCAGCATTGCCTCTGCAGCACAGATAAAATATATTGAAAATAACATATACTTAGTTATTTCACTATTGAAATAATAAAAGATCATGTGCATTATTGGTTTTACTTTTGTGTGCTATATTTTAAAAAATGAAAAAATATCGTTTGTTTATAATGTAATATTTTTTTATTTGCTAATATAAAGGTAGAGATCTATGCATTTATAACATCTTCTAATAAGGTGACAAGTGGCGGCTTTGTATACCGTAATTACTTATGAACTATTCAATTTGAAAGGGAAAGCATCCTTTTGATTGTTCCCTGAGCATTATAGATTATTAAAATGCAAAGTTTTTACCAATTCAAACGATACATATAAAAACGTTTAGGTATGGAATATGAACATTAAGATATCTCGAAAGAAAAAAATGCATTAATAAAATCAAAAGAAGTCATTAAGAAATAATGTTTAAATAAAGTTAGATACACTACAGAAGTCAAATATACCTTGAAATTACTCGGGCGAATATAATTTAGAAACGTATTTTAAAACAGGAAACATATTTTCATCTTTTGTTAATATATACTGGTCCTGAGAAGGACCTTTGAGAAGGTAGAACGATTTGGTTAATCTCAGTCGGATTGCGTATCACTTTCGCTATCAGAATCTACATCATATATGATGATAGGTTCTGCACCCAAATTTCTCATCTCCTCTTCCATCTGTTCAATGTCGTCTGCTTTCTGTGTGACATAGTCATATGGTGTATTTCGGAGACCTTCAACTGTGCACAATCGCAGCCTGAGGGCATAGCGGTATGTTCTCAAGTTATCTCTGGCAGCTCTGTCATATCGTATTTGGAGCTCTTTCATCATGTTGTTCAGTACAAGCACCTGCTCACACGCCTTTTGAAATTTAGCGTCCATCTTTAAAACCTGAACCTGAAGAATATCAGCTGTTGAAGCCATATCTTAATGTACCTGTCAAATATGATGGAAGCGTAAATGAAGATTGTGATTTACTGACTGCTCTGGGGACAATTCAAGTATGATCAGCTACCTCGAACATTAGAGTTTATATACATGCCGCTTGGCAGATGCTGTGAGTGTTGACACCTCGTCACTCATTGATTGACTTCATTTATTTCACAATGACTGATGTGTGAGTACTTGAGGTGTGAATCTGGCCACGTGTCAAAAACAGTCCCAAGTAACTGTAGGCATATCATACAATATAAAGACACTGCTGCTATGTGATAGGCTAAAAAAACCAATGTCAGATTCGCTTAAAAATGAACACCTCTCAATACCCATACAATATATATTATATTCTAATGAAATTACTTATGATCAGCATTGCCTCTGCAGCACAGATAAAATATATTGAAAATAACATATACTTAGTTATTTCACTATTGAAATAAGAAAAGATCATGTGCATTATTGGTTTTACTTTTGTGTGCCATATTTTAAAAAATGAAAAAATATCGTTTGTTTATAATGTAATATTTTTTTAATTGCTAATAAAAAGGTAGAGATCTATGCATTTATAACATCTTCTAATAAGGTGACAAGTGGCGGCTTTGTATACCGTAATTACTTATGAACTATTCAATTTGAAATGGAAAGCATCCTTTTGATTTCTCACTGAGCATTATAGATTATTAAAATGCAAAGTTTTTACCAATTCAAACGATACATATAAAAACGTTTAGGTATGGAATATGAACATTAAGATATCTCGAAAGAAAAAAATGCATTAATAAAATCAAAAGAAGTCATTAGGAAATAATGTTTAAATAAAGTTAGATACACTACAGAAGTCAAATATACCTTGGAATTACTCGGGCGAATATAATTTAGAAACGTATTTTGAAACAGGAAACATATTTTCATCTTTTGTTAATATATACTGGTCCTGAGAAGGACCTTTGAGAAGGTAGAACGATTTGGTTAATCTCTGTCGGATTGCGTATCACTTTCGCTATCAGAAACTACATCATATATGATGATAGGTTCTGCACCCAAATTTCTAATCTCCTCTTCCATCTGTTCAATGTCGTCTGCTTTTTGTGTGACATAGTCATATGGTGTATTTCGGAGACCTTCAACTGTGCACAATCGCAGCCTGAGGGCATAGCGGTATGTTCTCAAGTTATCTCTGGCAGCTCTGTCATATCGTATTTGGAGCTCTTTCATCATGTTGTTCAGTACAAGCACCTGCTCACACGCCTTTTGAAATTTAGCGTCCATCTTTAAAACCTGAACCTGAAGAATATCAGCTGTTGAAGCCATATCTGAATGTACCTGTCAAATATGATGGAAGCGTAAATGAAGAGTGTGATTTACTGACTGCTCTGGGGACAAATCAAGTATGATCAGCCACCTCGAACATTAGAGTTTATATACATGCCTCTTGGCAGATGCTGTGAATGTTGACACCTCGTCACTCATTGATTGACTTCATTTATTTCACAATGACTGATGTGTGAGTACTTGAGGTGTGAATCTGGCCACGTGTCAAAAACAGTCCCAAGTAACTGTAGGCATATCATACAATATAAAGACACTGCTGCTATGTGATAGGCTAAAAAAAACAATGTCAGATTCGCTTAAAAATGAACACCTCTCAATACCCATACAATATATATTATATTCTAATGAAATTACTTATGATCAGCATTGCCTCTGCAGCACAGATAAAATATATTGAAAATAACATATACTTAGTTATTTCACTATTGAAATAATAAAAGATCATGTGCATTATTGGTTTTACTTTTGTGTGCCATATTTTAAAAAATGAAAAAATATCGTTTGTTTATAATGTAATATTTTTTTAATTGCTAATATAAAGGTAGAGATCTATGCATTTATAACATCTTCTAATAAGGTGACAAGTGGCGGCTTTGTATACCGTAATTACTTATGAACTATTCAATTTGAAAGGGAAAGCATCCTTTTGATTGTTCACTGAGCATTATAGATTATTAAAATGCAAAGTTTTTACCAATTCAAACGATACATATAAAAACGTTTAGGTATGGAATATGAACATTAAGATATCTCGAAAGAAAAAAATGCATTAATAAAATCAAAAGAAGTCATTAAGAAATAATGTTTAAATAAAGTTAGATACACTACAGAAGTCAAATATACCTTGGAATTACTCGGGCGAATATAATTTAGAAACGTATTTTGAAACAGGAAACATATTTTTATCTTTTGTTAATATATACTGGCCCTGAGAAGGACCATTGAGAAGGTAGAACGATTTGGTTAATCTCAGTCGGATTGCGTATCACTTTCGCTATCAGAAACTACATCATATATGATGATAGGTTCTGCACCCAAACTTCTCATCTCCTCTTCCATCTGTTCAATGTCGTCTGCTTTATGTGTGACATAGTCATATGGTGTATTTCGGAGACCTTCAACTGTGCACAATCGCAGCCTGAGGGCATAGCGGTATGTTCTCAAGTTATCTCTGGCAGCTCTGTCATATCGTATTTGGAGCTCTTTCATCATGTTGTTCAGTACAAGCACCTGCTCACACGCCTTTTGAAATTTAGCGTCCATCTTTAAAACCTGAACCTGAAGAATATCAGCTGTTGAAGCCATATCTTAATGTACCTGTCAAATATGATGGAAGCGTAAATGAAGATTGTGATTTACTGACTGCTCTGGGGACAATTCAAGTATGATCAGCTACCTCGAACATTAGAGTTTATATACATGCCGCTTGGCAGATGCTGTGAGTGTTGACACCTCGTCACTCATTGATTGACTTCATTTATTTCACAATGACTGATGTGTGAGTACTTGAGGTGTGAATCTGGCCACGTGTCAAAAACAGTCCCAAGTAACTGTAGGCATATCATACAATATAAAGACACTGCTGCTATGTGATAGGCTAAAAAAAACAATGTCAGATTCGCTTAAAAATGAACACCTCTCAATACCCATACAATATATATTATATTCTAATGAAATTACTTATGATCAGCATTGCCTCTGCAGCACAGATAAAATATATTGAAAATAACATATACTTAGTTATTTCACTATTGAAATAAGAAAAGATCATGTGCATTATTGGTTTTACTTTTGTGTGCCATATTTTAAAAAATGAAAAAATATCGTTTGTTTATAATGTAATATTTTTTTAATTGCTAATAAAAAGGTAGAGATCTATGCATTTATAACATCTTCTAATAAGGTGACAAGTGGCGGCTTTGTATACCGTAATTACTTATGAACTATTCAATTTGAAATGGAAAGCATCCTTTTGATTGTTCACTGAGCATTATAGATTATTAAAATGCAAAGTTTTTACCAATTCAAACGATACATATAAAAACGTTTAGGTATGGAATATGAACATTAAGATATCTCGAAAGAAAAAAATGCATTAATAAAATCAAAAGAAGTCATTAGGAAATAATGTTTAAATAAAGTTAGATACACTACAGAAGTCAAATATACCTTGGAATTACTCGGGCGAATATAATTTAGAAACGTATTTTGAAACAGGAAACATATTTTCATCTTTTGTTAATATATACTGGTCCTGAGAAGGACCTTTGAGAAGGTAGAACGATTTGGTTAATCTCTGTCGGATTGCGTATCACTTTCGCTATCAGAAACTACATCATATATGATGATAGGTTCTGCACCCAAATTTCTCATCTCCTCTTCCATCTGTTCAATGTCGTCTGCTTTTTGTGTGACATAGTAATTCCAAGGTATATTTGACTTCTGTAGTGT